>RDRW01000050.1:967500-1012622 GCA_007896445.1 Puccinia hordei
ATTATTAACCCTCCTCATCATCTCATCTTTTCAGTTCCTTGCCAAGATCCAAAAACTATATGGTAGCAAGAGTCGTTCAAGGATAAAACAGGAAAAATACTGAATATGAGTGAAAACGAGCAAAACCCAATCGAAAAATCTGATCCCACCAACATAGAGAAGGCAAAACTTGCACTAGCGTCGAAACGAGCCACATTAAAAGACATGAAAATTCTCAAAGAAGACCAAGCTCATGCTATCGCAATGACTACTGCTCTATCTCGGATCAAAATCACCAACCCCCTCAATGACGACAATTACCCTGTTTGGGCAAAGCAAATATTAGGAAACGTATCATCCTTATATCTCAATCATCTCCTTGACACTGAGGTGCTCGATAGAACTACCAACATGGACCACATCAATAGCCAATGTCTGGTAGAATTCATATTTGGAAGGATGGACAAGACCAATTCCCAACAATTCCGAACGTTACATGAGCAAGAGATGTTAAACTACAAAACATCAAACAAATGTGATACAGGAATCCTATGGTTCCTAATCAAAGACCATCACCAATGTGAAAACGAAGCCTCAATCTTCTTGATCAACACTAAGATCGACTCGCTTAAACAGAAAGCTGACACATTCATAACCAACCACGTCAATACCTTCATGAAATTGAAGTCTGATCTGACTAGTCGAGGCGAAGAAACTAGCGATAAAGTTCTTGCAAGAAAATTGTTAACGTCTTTACATCAAAAGCACTACGACAAAGTCAGGCATATCATCAGGAATATCGTCCCGTTAAATCTCTGACAAGTCATGCTAGCCTTGAAACAATACGAGGAAGAAACAAAACAATTTCAGGAAACTTCGTCAACAAAGTTAACTTATAAAATGCCTAGCTTGAACTTAGCAAGCAATACCGGCATGAGAAAGAAATGCACACCCACTGTCTGTCAAGGTCCCCATGAAGCTTCCAAATGTTTCTTCAGACCCAAGAGCGCCGCAGCCAAAAAGGAATGGTTCGACAAGCTCAGAGCCAGAAAAACCACCAACCACGTCAAGCTATCAAATCTAGTCGACCAAGATAAGGCTACTGAGAACCCGACGGCAAACCCTGTGGCTGATAACACTGAAAAGAAGAAAAAGTTATGGGCGTTCATCACTTTTGGAGCGGAAGCAAATTCTGTCGACTCCATCAGAGAAGCTATATGGGACTCAGGCGCATCACAACACATGTTCAAATCCAAAGATTTCTTCAATCAATCGACAATGACAAACCCTGAGCCATCAGTCATCAGTTGGTACTGCTGGATCTCAAGAACTAGCAATCAAAGGGATTGGAACTTTGTCACTAAAAGGGCAAAACATACCCAGCTTTCAACTCAAGAATGCACTCCTCATCCCAGGTCTTTGACACAATCTCATCGCAGCCGGCGCATTACAAAAACAGGGAGCCACAATCAAATTGGACCCAAGAAACCAAGATCGTTTCGAAGTGGTCATTGACAACAAGATATTTCTTAGAGGACGTTTTGAAAATTTCTTGATGATAGTCAAGATTGAATCGGTCAGTACATTAAATCAAGACTCAATATCAAGAAATGAAACTAATCTAACTAAATCTGAAACGTTACACAATTGACTGGGCCATTTGAACGATGAATACCTGAAAAAGACAACAGGAGTCAAGCCGGACAAGATGATTGATTGTGATACCTGCAGGATGTCAAAATCCACTAGGCTCCCATTCTCAGGAACTCAACCAAAAGGATGTAATCCGCTAGACAACATACATATTGATCTCAGCGGTATAATCCAATACCTTGTATTTACAACTATAGTTACTTCATGTTATTGATTGATGAGGCTACCCGGATGACTTTCATTCTTTTTCTCAAAACTAAAACAAAAGAAGAAGTTTTTGACGCAATAAATCTATTCATAAATCGAGTTGAGAGACATTGGGATAAGAAAGTCAAAATGATAACAACCAATGGAGGGAGCGAGTTTATCAATTTGTTACTGGGACCGTACTGCGACAAATTGGGAATAGCAAAAAAATACCACCGCACCTTATACTCCTCAGCAAAACTCAATTGTTGAACAAAGTATGCAAACGATAGTCACCAAGGCCAGATCTCTCATGATACATAGTGGTGTACCTCCCCGTTTCTGGAGTCTAGCCTTTCAATCAGCAGTGTTTATTCAAAATCAAATATATACTAAATCCCGGAAAGACACAGACAAAATCCCCTATGTGCTATGGTACGGCCATAAACCAAACATTAATTACATTAGAATGCTTGGATGTCTATCTTACATTCACAACAGAAAAGAGATTCAAGATAATAAAATAAGCCCAACAGCAAGAAAAGGATTTCTAGTCGGTTTTGACGATTTCAACAAGAATTATAGAATATTTGACTACAAAAATTCCAGGATAATCAACACACACAACGTTATGTTCAATGAAGAGAAGTTTCCAGAGAAAAGCAATATTGAGCACAAAGATCCATTCGAAAATGAAGCAATTGAATATCAAATCGCTGAAGAAACAACTGATAACAAACCAAATAGTCAGGCCAGTGAAGAACAAGAAAACAGAAGAACAACCAGGCTTCAAACAAGACGATCAACAAGAATTGGAGGGATGCCGCACCAATCATATGCAAAAACTCGGTGGACAACACCGACAAAAGCTTTATGTATGAATGTGACAAGCTCAGACAATTTAAAGATGTTGAAAATTCTCCTGGCAAGATGATGTGGGTGAAAGTGTGGGAGAAGGAAATCAAAAACATGGAAGATAAGGGGGTGTACAAACTCGATTTTCAACCATTTGACAAAAAGCTCATTAAGGGGCACTGGGTATTCAAGATCAAGTTCAAAACAGACGGTGAAATTGACAAATACAAGGCTAGATACGTAGCCAAAGGATACACGCAAGTTGAAGGTGAAGATTACGGTGACACCTTCTCACCAACCGGAAAACCTGCTTCTTTACGCCTTGTTATCGCTATGGCCGCTAAGTATGGATGGGAGATTGAGAAAATGGACGCTGTGGCGGCATTCTTGAATAGCGACCTAGAAGAAGAAATCTATTTGGATCAACCTGAGGGATTTAATGATGGAAGCGGAAGAGTATGGAAATTGAAAAAATCAATATACGGGTTAAAGCAGTCAGCAAGATTATGGAACATCGAAGTCGAAAAACACCTTATAAAGCAAATTGGATTCGAGAAAACGTACGGCAATGAATGTGTATTTATCCAAAAGAGAGGAAATTCAACATCAGTGATCTATCTGCATGTTGACAACATGCTAATAACCAGTAATGAAATTGAAAAAGTGAAAGAAGAAATAAAATCAAGATGGGAAATGGAAGATTTAGGTATAGCAAAACGGGTGGTTGGTATAGAGATTAATAAAATTGATGAAGGCAGTTACAAGATCCATCAACAGGCAATGATCAACAATGTCTTGGAGCGTTTTGATATGACCGGATGCAAACCAGCTAGCACTCCATTTGCACCAAACACTCACCTTGTAACCGCCACTGATGAAGAGTCTGAATAATTTCTCAAGTATAACTCAAGATATCAAAGCGCCATTGGGTCAATCATGTACCTAACAATATGTACTAGACCTGATATAAGTTTTGCGGTTGGCATATTATCTCAACATTTATCAAAACCCAATCAGAAACACTGGGACGCTTTCATTCATGTTTTAAGATACCTCAAAGCAACAAAACGGCAATCTATCACATACAGTTCGAAAAGCATTGAAAATCTTACCGGAAAGCAAGATTGGAATATGCCCGAATGTGCTAGCGATGCCGATTGGGCTGGAGACCGCTCTAGCCGAAGATCCACAACTGGGTACATATTCAAATATCTTGGCGGTGCTATTAGCTGGAGAAGCCAACTTCAACAAACAGTAGCCCTATCTTCAACTGAAGCGGAGTATTTAGCCACTACAGAGGCAGGTCAAGAGATTTTGTGGGTATGCAAACTCATGCAAGAACTCAAACTCATTATCAACCTACCAATCATACTCAAGAGCAATAATCTGAGCGCAATTCATCTAGCAAACAATCTGGTGTTTCATGGAAGATCAAAGCGCATTGAAATAGAGTTTCATTGGATTGGAGAGAAGGTCAATGAAGGATTTATAAAATTGAAACACTGCAAGACAACCAAGATGATAGCCAACATTTTCACAAAGAATCTAGGCAAGAAGCCATTCAACAAACTGAAGAAACTTATTGGTTTAAAAGATAGTTGTTCTGATTGAGGGAGGCTATTGAATTACGTGTAGGGTATTATCAGCCCAACTATCCGCATAAGCATATTCATAACGGTATTCTCATCAAAACTTGGACTCATGAGCACCTCAAACAGTTTTTCCTTTCTTTAGTTAATCAAATTATTCAAGAACTAAAGAAAGGAAAAACTGTAAGTCAATCTCAATCTCACTCATTTCAGGCGTTGATAAACGCACGCCAACGCCAACCCGCACACCAATTTTTGGCGTGTAGGGTCTACACGCCAAAAAAAAAGGGCGTGTGAGACCCACACGCCAAAAATGGCTGGTTCCCACACGCCAATTGTTTGGCATGCGGGTCCCCCCTTGCTCACATAATCCAATGGGAGGGCCCATTCGATTACGTGAGCAAGGCCCCTCCCGGCTGACAAGGTTATACAACCTCGTCAGCCGGGAGGACTTCCTCCCGGCACGAGGCTGTATAACCTTGTCAGCCGGGAGGACTTCCTCCCGGCTGACGAGGTTATACAACCTTGTCAGCCAGGAGGAAGTCCTCCTGGCCAACAAGGTTGTATAACCTTGTCGGCCGGGAGGACTTCCTCCTGGCCGACGAGGTTGTACAGCCTCGTCGGCCAGGAGGACTTCCTCCTGGCCGACGAGGTTATACAACCTTGCCGGCCAGGAGGAAGTCCTCCCGGCCGGCGAGGCTATACAACCTTGTCGGCCAGGAGGAAGTCCTCCCGGCTGACGGGGTTGTATAACCTTGTCAGCCGGGAGGGGCCTTGCTCACGTAATCGAATGGGCCCTCCCATTGGATTATGTGAGCAAGGGGGGACCCGCATGCCAAACAATTGGCGTGTGGGAACCAGCCATTTTTGGCGTGTGGGTCTCACACGCCCTTTTTTTTTGGCGTGTAGCACGCCAATTTATTTTGGCGTGTAGACCCTACACGCCAAAAAAAATTGGTGTGTAGGCCCCGCACGCCAAAAAAAATTGGCGTGCGGGTTGGCGTTGGCATGCGTTTATCAACGCCCCTCATTTCTGGTCGGTGGTAATGATGAAAAATTGATGGTTTCTTTCTTCTCTGTTCCTCTTATTCTTATTTATTAGTTGTTTTGACTCCATTAAAATCGTTGTGTCGCCTCATCTCCACTCCAATAACTATTGAATCTCAACAGGCCTTTATCATTTTCTCTTATCATATGATTCATTAATTGTTTTTCTTACTTAAAATTCTTCTTCCATATCTACTAGATTCTCTTATTAAAATCATTGTTGTCGGGTATTATTAACCCTCCTCATCATCTCATCTTTTCAGGTTAGATGTTAGTAATATTTCTCTTCTTTTCTCTTTCTCTTTCTTTCAGTCAATCAAATTATTCAAGAACTAAAGAAAGGAAAAACTTTTTTTTGACTCCATTAAAATCTTTGTTTCACCTCATATCCACTCCGATAACTATTGAATCTCAACAGATTCTCTTATTAAAATAATTGTTGTTGGGTATTATTAACCCTCCTCATCATCTCATCTTCAGGTTAGATATTCTCTTATTAAAATCATCGTTGTTGGGTATTATTAACCCTCCTCATCATCTCATCTTTTCAGTTCCTTGCCAAGATCCAAAAACTATAAATCCAAGTATACCGCTTGTCCAGAAGTTGCAGCCCACTTTTGTTCAAACAAACTAGCTCCAGCTTGACAATAGGAGAAGGCCGCTTGGAGATAGGGGTCTTCAACACAATTTCAAGGTAATGATTGTTGTAACAGCCATAGAGTTATTATCTGATTGAGAACCTGGTTATCAAACTTTTCAACAGGGGCAAAATTTTTGGTTAGCAATCCAGATTGGGTAGTCTGTTTGATTCTGTCCTCTTCAAGTGCTTTTGGTGGAAGCTTGGTGCCAGAGTTGATTGCTTGATGACATTTGGGGCATCCATTAGAAATCCTTTCTTTTTGATGGGAACCATCACAATGAGTACAAAGATTTGAAAAGCTGCTTGCAGACACCCTGACATCTATCTTGCACCACAAGCAGGTATAGGATGATGGCATTTTACATAACAGCTTTTTTTAACAGTTATATCAGTATACATTCATTTCAAACACTTAGCTATCAAGAATTACACAAATCACCTGAATGCCAAGTTGGTTCAGAAAAACAACCTTTGGATCATCAAATTCATGGTTTTCCTTTCTACGTTTGGGTTTTGCCTTTGTGTTTTTGTCATCCAAGTCTTGAGCAAGATCAATCACCTGTGAGCTTGGTGTGACAATGAGCACATCAAGACAGTAGTTCATGATAGATAGGGTTATGCTAGGACAGCTGCTGTGTGTCCCATGTTGTAACTAGATTAGGTTTCATCTCTACATCATAGTTTCATCATCTCAGTTTCCCTTGTTCTCTTTCTTTTCCTCACTCAACTATTGTTTCATCACTACTTGTGCCTCCACTAGGTACTACGTCCCTCCTCTTTCTGCTTCACTTCCTTGGTGTCTATCTCTCCTCATTGCTCACCGCGATATCTGGCTTTTCTCAGGTTTGATCTCTTTTCTTTTCCTTTCATTCTCTCTCACCTTGTCTTTCTGTTTCTCATCTCTTCTTCTTGCTCATCATGCAATTAACTCAACTATTGTGTCATCACTACTCATGCCTCCACTAGGTACTACGCCCCTCCTCTTTCTGTCAGCTTGCTACTATAACAGAGCAACCTGTCACAAGACTTCTACAACATTCATACATAGAAAATCAAATAATAGTTTGAATATTATTTGATATTCTGAATGTACACTAAAAATAACCTAGGGTACCTCACTCACAGGTACCCTTAATACACACTCCTTCACTATGTAAATTAGCAAAGAAGAATTAGCAAGTACCTTTAATAAAAAAGGCACTTGCATTAATTAAATGCTTATATAAATATATACATATGCTTAAACCCAATTTCCAGTCACGGAAATGAGGTGTTGTGTAAAATAGGGGAGATAGTGTAAATACACCGTGTTTTACTCAAACCCCGCGTACCGCAGTCCGCAGAACTTGAAGTTCAACCCGCGTGACTGAACGCCCGCGTCAAAGTTGAGATATAAGCCCCCGCGCAAGCATCAAGCCCCTCACAGACTCCCAGCTTGGCACGCAGACTCCATAGTCACTCAAGTACACCCAAATCAACAAAAACACGCCCCAGTAACCTCATTACACATGTTACATATGTAATGAAGACTACTGGGGACTATATAATTAATTATATTAGATTGTATTTTCATTTACACACATAAATAAAAATACACTGATTGAACAAACAGTACAAATAATACTGTGGCTTATTATAAATACTAACAAGCCACTAGTAGTAAATATATAACAACCAGTACTGATGTACTACTGACTGTAAGTCAACATAAATAACTAAATACATTAAATCAATCAATTGGTGATGTGTATTCAAAGCAGGGGCTGCTGAAGCGTCACCAAGAAGGCAAAAATGGCCAAAATGTGGTCCAAAGATCCCACAAGTTGGCCAATAATACCTACAGGGTCCCCAGAGGGAACTCAAGACTATTTAAGGAGCTCTTCAACCGCCCAAAGAAAGGCTCCTCATGCTTCCCAATACCCACTAACAACCTTACCCACTTCTTATTAGATATATACATCTTTATAACACAGTCTGGTAAGCTTCTTAGTAGTTATTCTTTAGCCCTGTCTTCCCCAACAACTTCACAGTGACCATCCAGCTCCACCAACCATCCATCAAAGCGCTCCAAACTGTCCAGTTTTACCCTGAATATCCCCAAGATCCCTCAAGGTTTATTACCAGTAAGTAATAACCCTTTTCTTGAAGATATTCCCCACTTTCCTTTCCTGGGATTAAACCACCCCTTATTTATCAGGCCCCAGTGTTCCAGGTACCTAAATCCTCTGCAATTTATTTGCAAGATACCTTAGAGGGATCTAAACCACCCCTGATTTATCAGGCCCCTCTGGTTTTAATTATATTAAATTTATTTAATATAATTATTACCCTATTTTTCTCTCAATTTTTATGTCACAATTCCCCCATATCTTTTGGGAATTGCCACTGTGTACCTTACCCAGAGTTTATATACTCTTTCCATTTATCCTTGCACCACCTGTAGCTAGAAGGACTTGTCCTTGGCATCAGGGAGGCTGACACTTTCTGCTTCACTTCCTTGGTGTCTATCTCTCCTTGTTTCTCACCGCAATATCTGGCTTTTCTCAGGTACTACATCCCTCCTCTTTCTGCTTCACTTCCTTGGTGTCTATCTCTCCTCATCGCTCACTGCAATATCTGGCTTTTCTCACTTGGAACTTCAGCGGTTGATACAGGCTGACTCAGATTATTGTTGTTCTGTTTCTTTCCAGGGAGTGGAGTGCTTTTTCCTTCATTTGAAGATTCTGATGTAGGGTCTTTTCTTTTGTTTGTTTGGGAATTTGATATCAATGATGCTGATGAAATGTGACTTCTTTGTGATAAAGCGGTTGCACAATTGGCCAGTGTGAATCTGATGAAGGATGAAACATTCCAGATCACCTGATAGGTGTGGTGACTTGTGAAGATCTGTGGGTATGGTCACCTGATAAATCAGACATATTTCCATCTTGGTTGGGCATTTTTGCTGGTTTACTAGATTGAGATGTGTTTGGTTTGACAAAAAGAAATTAATTGTAGAGTTGACTCTGAAGTGAGGATTTGAAAAAAGTCTCTGGTTGAATTTTGGCTCCACGTCAGATGTTCATTTCAAATAGGAACAATGTATCTTCTTCAATTCCTCCTGTTGACAGAAAACTAATCTACACACTGCAATTATTTATTTGAGGCACATTCCATTTGGTAATTTTTTGTTACCTGTTTTAATTCTTAAAATCAATTCCCAGGCTTACTGTTACTAATAAAATGGCTCTGTTTCCCTGCTTGAATTGATTTTTATCATGATTAACTTGTTAGATATAAAAGAATAAACCAAAGAATGACACATTCAATATTTAATGGTTAAAGCCTTGTGAATTAAGAGTTTAGAAGTCAGAAACAAAAAGAGGAAAAAATAGTAAATAAAAACAAGATTGTAAGTGAACTAGATGTTAATGTGCTTCTAGCCATACTACAAAACATATAATAAAAATGATCAGCAAAGTAATGAGCAGAATCTTGATAAAAACCCTTCAAATATTTACTACAAGCATTAGCAAGACTAAAATTTGTTAGAATTTCAGAGTCTATCTCCTTATTCCACGTCCTCTATTATTCCTTGTGACATCTTCTCTGTGACACTTCTGTGTTAATTTCTATTCCTATTCCTCTCTCTCTCGTGTTCCCTTCCCTTATTCTCTCTAACTCACTCAAACTCAAATACCTCTCAAATCATCCCCTAACTACATTATCAAATCAACTCTCCCCTTTCCATTCTTCTATCTCCTCTTCTTCTCTATTCCTTCCTATCTCCCTTCAATCCTCACTCAATCTTTCATATCACTCAAACCCCTTCTATCTTCTCTCATTAAATCGTCACGCTCTTCATTCTTCCTGGTGCGATCTCTTTTCTTTACTCTTTCTTATAACTCAATATACTAACTCTTGATTTCTTGTAGTCTTGTCTTTCTTCCCATACTCCTTTGTCTCACTTATCTCTCAGCCTCCCCCTCACAATTGTTCATGTCGCCTAAATGTTGGTTCAGTATTACTCTTATTCTCTATTCTCAAAACACCTCTTTTTAACTCACTGTTTCTTCACCTTTGTTATAGCTTTGTTCCCTCTTAAGTAATTCAATTCAAAATCATCAGTCTTTTACGGTTAAAAGCCTTTACGACCGACTGGAATCAACCGAAAACGAACAGAGGGAACAACGATGGCGAATCTGGGAGACACGGTAGCGAGGCCTCAACCCGACGGGTTCAGGCAAGCGATGCTGAAAACAGCGCTAGAAACGACGCCGCTGCTGACCGAAGAGAACTACGACATATGGAAAGACAAGATGAGCGCCCTGCTCGAGCTGAGGGGGCTTCTGTCAACATTAGACAGCCCAACCAGAATGCTCACTGCCGACGATGATGCAGAACTAAGACTGCTATTCATGTCGAAAATCGATTCTGTAACGCACAGTAATATAGTTACGGTAGAAAACAGGAGCTCAGCAAAGAAACTGTGGAGTGCAATCAAAGAACGGTTCGCGTCATCTCAATCGTCGAACAGAGCAAGGGTATTCAACCAGTTCTTATACCTACCATTCAAAGAGGATGACGTTCAAAAATTCGTTACGGAAGTGAGGATATCGATTAAGAAGAATGGTAGAAGTAGGAATTATCCTCCCGGACGATGTTCTAGCGTATCTTATACTCTTCAAGTTTCCGACAACGATGCATCTCCTTAAGCGACAAATCATGCACTCTGATAAAGATCTCGGTGTCGAATTCGTATGCAATCACTTAATACAATTCAATAATGAAGCTAAAGCAGAAGAGAAAGACGTCTCTACTCAATCGGATGCAGCACTCTATGCAGGAAAAGGGAAGGCTACTGGAAGCAAAACCAATGGAAATCAAATGTCAAAATCCAAAGCGTCCCGATGTACTCAAGGGTACCATAATCCGAGGCAAGACCCTAATCACTCGAGCGAAAAATGCTGGCACCTACATTCTGATGTAGCTCCAGACTGGTGGAAAGAATCTCAGGAGAAGTGGAAAGCGAACAAAGGAGAAAGCAACTACTACATGAGTCTGCTAACCCTATGGATCGAACATGGAGACCCGGAATCAAGGATTATTCTCGACAGCGGTGCTTCAGCACATATCTTTAACGACACCAGGTTCTTCAACAAGCTAGAGATAGGCGAGTTCGAAGAAATAAAAACCGGAAAGAAAGCGGCTACCCTACCTATAAAAGGGAGAGGTTCAGTTCGACTTCAATGGGGAAAAAGGACCATCGAACTGGAAAATTGTCTATACGTACCCGATATCGTGATAAACTTAATAAGCTCTGGGAGTCTCGATAAGAAAGGCTGTCAGATTCAATCAAAGGAAGGGAAATTCTCGGTAGAGAAGAATAATCAACTCGTACTCAAAGGGATTATTCGGAAAAATCTATATACTGTAGACAACCCTACTGCTGTAGGATCCGACCTAGATGAAATTCACTACTCAAACGCGGAGCTACTCCAAGAAATTCACGAGACCTATGGTCACGCTTCGTTGGAACGAATAAAAACTTTCATTCCTGAGAAAATCTCGAATCAAGAAATCCAAGACTTTCAATGTAAATCTTGCTTAGTTTCAAAAATAACTAAACAACAGTTCAATTCAATCTCAAGAAGGGCAGAGAAACCATTCGATCAAATTCACCTGGACTTAATCGGACCGATAATCCCTGAATCTCAATCGAAACACAGATACATTCTGACGGTCGTTGATAATCATTCAGGATATCTTGCCGGTTTTCCGCTAATCAACAAGAATGACACGACCGATGTTCTCATCAACCTTATGGAAAATGAACACCGAAGACTTGGTTACTTCCCAACTCTTATCTGCTCGGATGGAGGAGGTGAATTTACCGGTCATAGGTTAGTTTCTTTTCTTAAGAAAAGAGAATTCAAAGGCTGATGTCAGAACCTTATCACCCGGAACACAACGGTAGGGCGGAACGTGCAAACCGATCCATCGTCGAATCCATGAGATCAATACTACACGGATCGATCATCAAAAAGAACTTATGGCACGTGGTCTTAAAATCGTGCTGCTTGCTACTCAATCAAATCCCCCAGAAAGGACAAGATAAATCACCTTGGAGCATACTTCAAAAATACGAATTGCCATCAAATTACTTGAAACCGGTTGGCACTCCTGTAGTATACCTACTCAACAACAAAACGAAAGGTCTGAAATTTCACCAAAAAGGAGGAGAAGGTACCTTAATTGGATTCAATCCTCGGCTTCTCTCGTACAAGATTCTCACTGACAGCGGGAACTTGATCGACTCGAAACACATCAGATTTCTGAAAAAGGTACCACAGAAGGACTCCCCTAAGTCTCTCAACTTGGAAACCATCGATTTGATAGAGGAACCTAGAAGTTCGGAAAACGCTCAAGAAACCCCTCCAGAAGATACTCAAACGGAAGATCGGATTCAAATTCAAGAGGAGAACAGAAATGAATTCGAATCCAATCAACAAGAAACAGAACCAACAATCGAAAATGAACCAATACCTGTAATCGTCACCAAAACATCAAGTCTCAGAGATCGATCATCCCTCAAACCTCCAATTAGATATGGTTTCCATCACTACTACGAACCACCAACGTTTGAAGCTGCAATAAGCTGCGACGACTCAAAACAATGGGACGAAGCAATCAACAAAGAAATAGATTCGATAGAAAGCCATAAAGTTTGGTACGATCACTGGACCAAACCTGAAAATCCGCTCAACACCACCTGGACCTTCAAGATCAAAGATAATTGTCACAAAGAACCGCTCAAGTACAAGGGACGACTCTGCGTACAGGGATTTGATCAAATACATGGGACAGATTACGAAGAAACCTTTGCACCGACCGGTAAAGCCTCTACTTTTCACATGATTCTACTCTATGCGCTTCACAAAGGACTAGAAATCCTTCAATTCGATGTACAAGGCGCTTTTCTACATGCTCCATTAGAAGAGGAAGTCTATATCAAAACTCCTAAAGGTTCCAAAAGAAAAGCTCCTTATCTTCGACTAGTCAAATCTCTATACGGTCTCAAGCAATCTCCGAAAAACTGGTACGAAACACTCACCAACTGGTTTGAAGAAATCGGCTTTACGGAATCAGGTTGCGACCCCTGCCTATACAAATCTGATGATGGAATTTCAATGGTTTTTTTTCACGTTGACGATCTCATACTGGTTGGTCCTGGGAACGATTTCAAACTCAAGTTTGGTAACTCTTCCTGTCATGAACCCAACACCGTTTTAGGAATCAAGTACGAAAAATTAGAAAATAAGATTCTTCTTTCACAACCTAAACACATCGAACACGGTTTAGAAGAACTTGGTCTGACAGATTGCAAACCGTCCTCAACTCCGCTAACCCCAATAGACAACTGACTGAAGCATCTGATGAAGAATTTGATCAATTCAAAAGATTAAACATCAATTATAGATCGGCCATAGGACTCATGAACTACATCGCTATGCACACCAGACCGGATATCAGTTTTGCCGTCTCAAGTCTCGCCCGATTTTCCACAAAACCCGGAATTAAACACTGGTATGAAGTCAGAAAAGTTTGGCAATATCTCAAGTACACCAAAGACATCAAACTCTCTCTCGAAATAAAAGATCCAAACAAGTTACTCGAAATCTATAGCGATTCAACATGGGGAGATGATCCTGAATCAAGAACCTCTCAATCAGGTTACTTGTGCTACCTATACGGTTCGCTCATATCTTGGAACAGCTGTCGACAAAGAAACGTAACCTATTCCTCAACCGAAGCCGAATTAAATCCTCTCATAGACTCATTCCATGAAGGCTCTTGGCTCAAAGCTCTACTCTCTGAGATTTGGGGTACCTCCATAAACGCTGCAAATCACTTCATTGATGATCAAGAATTATGCGAGGTCCTCAAACTTTCTGACGAAGACTTCAAGAAGATCTGGAAGAACACTCACTATATTGATAAAAAGGGTTTAGATGATAAACTTAAGAAGTTCGGTTCGAATCCCAAAACTCGACATATCGACTTAAAAACTAAAGGACTTAGAAATGAAATCAAAGCTGAGAAAATCAATGTCATCTTAATCAAAACTGAAGAAATGTTGGCCAACCCTTTAACCAAAGCTACTCCTATTAAACCCATTCAAAATCTCATCTCTACAATAGACCCTTCTCACATCTGGTCGAAAATCAATCGCTCCAGTCAAGAGGAGTGTTAGAATTTCAGAGTCTGTCTCCTTATTCCACGTCCTCTATTATTCCTTGTGACATCTTCTCTGTGACACTTCTGTGTTAATTTCTATTCCTATTCCTCTCTCTCTCGTGTTCCCTTCCCTTATTCTCTCTAACTCACTCAAACTCAAATACCTCTCAAATCATCCCCTAACTACATTATCAAATCAACTCTCCCCTTTCCATTCTTCTATCTCCTCTTCTTCTCTATTCCTTCCTATCTCCCTTCAATCCTCACTCAATCTTTTCATATCACTCAAACCCCTTCTATCTTCTCTCATTAAATCGTCACGCTCTTCATTCTTCCTGGTGCGATCTCTTTTCTTTACTCTTTCTTATAACTCAATATACTAACTCTTGATTTCTTGTAGTCTTGTCTTTCTTCCCATACTCCTTTGTCTCACTTATCTCTCAGCCTCCCCCTCACAATTGTTCATGTCGCCTAAATGTTGGTTCAGTATTACTCTTATTCTCTATTCTCAAACACCTCTTTTTAACTCACTGTTTCTTCACCTTTGTTATAGCTTTGTTCCCTCTTAAGTAATTCAATTCAAAATCATCAGTCTTTTAAAATTGATTTGAATAGATAAACCAAGAGGAGTTAAAGAAGAGCTTGTGGAATGAGGCATAGTACAATGAGTATACTTATTAGCTTCCCAAATCATTTGAACAATACCATGCTGATGATCAAAATCAATACCAATGTGGTGATCAGGAAAAGGACCAGATGTGATATCATACTGAGAAGAGTCTACCAGGGTATAATCAGAAGTGCGAGTGGGAAGAAATAAAACAAAGGCAAATTGGGATATATCTTCAGTATTGGTGTGTGGGTGATTGAAGAATCCATTTGTAGTAAAAGTGATGTGGGGAGTGCAGGTGGTGTCTTCAGGAAGTTTGCAATAAGAAAGATTGGGAAAGGAGGGGATATTATATTTCTTCATAAGATCTTGATTCTGTTGAAAGGGAGTATGAGCAAGATCTTTGAAAAGATTACCAATAATACTACCAACTTGACACTGCCAGCATAATTGCCTAGGATGAAGTCATCCTAGTTAAACTGGGATGCACTTAACCAATTTAAACTTGGTTGAAATCAACTGATGAAATATAAATCCAAGGGACCCCCCTTGGTTTTATATTTCATTGGTTGAGGTCAACCTATTTTAAATTGGTTGTTTTTATCCTAGTTTAACTGGGATGAACTCAACCTAGGCAATTATGCTGGTAGTGTGAGACAATTTAATATAGTGATCATCATATGCTTTCATCTCAGTTTCATCAAATGCCTTGATATACCGGCCAACTATTTGATGCTCATCATAAGACTTTCTCTCTTCAACCAATGGCCCACATTAGCCCACCCCAAATTTGAGTACAGGATGAGACAGAGTTAAGGAAGTGTTTGGACTGGTGGAGGAAAGTGGAAATATAGTTGAGGTCATACAATTGGGAAGGGGTGATGTCTTGATAAGGTGTAAATTCTACAATAGCAATCAATAATAAAATTGATCCCAGACTTCATGAAGTGATAGTTTCTGATTTAATTGTAAGTTGAACTGATTTCTGATGAAGTTGGGTGGCAAGTGGGTTTTTTATTCTTCAAAGGGATGGTTGGGTAGAGGTTGTGAGGACTATATATAACCCTGGGCCATGAGACAGATTGTTCTTTCAAGCCTAAACTCTTTATACATAACAGATGCTTTTCCCTTTGATGTTTCATCTTGTTTTGATGCTTGGATGCCTAAGCACTCTTATTGCTATGACTTTGATGATTCAATAAGGTCCCCAGAACAATGACATCCTGAGATCCATCATTTAACATTAAAATCATTCCAATCAGAGTAAATAAGGCATTCAGGGATCAAAACAATAATAAAAGGCAAAAGTAAAAGAAAACAACAATTAGTATTGATATCACAGTTAATATAATGGAACACATACAGTTTTCTTTTCCCCATTGCAGATGTGAGATGTGGTAGACCCGTAGGAGTTACAGATATAGTCAGTTGATTATTATGAGGGGGGGATCCAAAAAAAAGGCCAATTGATCAGAGCAAGCTGATCTGGCCAGGGTTAGTAGATTGGGAGTTTGGAAGTGGGGGGAGAATCACAGAGTACTACCACAAGGCTACAGGATTTCCATAATCAAGCATGGAGAAAATGGAGCCAGATTGGGAGCACAAGTTAATTCAATTTAGATTTAGACTTTCAATATATAATTACAAATTTGTGGTAGGTAGCTGGAAATGTGGTTTGAGAGGGTCTGTACTCATTGACAATATTAAAGGCCCATCTCCTTTTTTTTTTGATGTTGAAGAAACCAGTTTAACTTAGATAAGTTCAAGTTTGATGTATTCACTCTTTTATTATAATTAAGAAAAGTCTGACATTATTATTACATAAAAATAAACAAAGACCGTTGTGTATAGTTTCCATTTTATTTATTTTTTGAGACATGGGAAGAAAAAATGAAAACAAGTTTTTATTTTATTTTCTATCTAGAGAGGATACACATACATGAGATATAAATAGTAGTAAGAAGGGGAAGTCCATAAGTTATACAAGATGAGAGATGAGATTCAACCCCTGGACGTAAAGCCGGGGATAAGGAGAGAAGAGAGTATCCAAGAGGTAGAGAGAGAAGGATAGCCATCGTCGAGAAGTCTAGCGGGCATAAAGTATTGACGTCTGAATGGGATCGTCGTAAATAGGGTGAAGAGATAGACCCAGACGATCCCACCCCCAGGGATGTAGGGTACTAGGTAGGGCTCCAAGACGATCCCAATCGGTTGGAGTAGGAAATAGATCGCCGAGCCTGGGAAGTCGTGGAATAGTATGTGTGCACTTGGGTGGGGCTGTCTGGCTATGAAATGAATGGCTGTTGTTGATCAAGGGGAGGAAGCAAAGTTTGTTGAGCATTTTTTTCTTTTGGGAATGTAGATTTTGATTAGACTGACCATACTCATGTAAGATGGCACTGATTAAGAAACAGGCTGACATTCCAGCCAGTCTCTGTAGCTGAGGATTGAGACCAAGAGCCTTGGCGAGTTTGGAGATGGGAGTACCACCGCAGATGAGGAAGGACTGACGAAAGTTTTGATGCCAAGCCTTACCCCAGAGATGAGCGAGTGAGGAAGCTGTATGTGGACTGTTGAACAGGGGTACGCAGTTCTTAGGTCGCAGGAACGGATGAGCCATTTGGGTAGCTTGATGAGTCGGGAGTGGATGAGGTTGAGGAGATGGATGAGGAGGGTGAGATAACCAAAGGTTAATTCGATCATGGTGACTAGATAGTAGCCAAAGGCTAAACTGGCGAGTGCTTCTGCTAGGATCGTTTGACCATAGAATTTACCGAGACCGAGATGGTTGAGTGCCTCTGAGGGTGATCGTTGATGATCTCGACAGAGGATGGAGAAGGCGGTGACGAGAACGTGGATGAGGTTTAGTTTGTACATTCTCTGAATGACTTGCATAGCACTCTCCCTGTTTGGTTTGGCCTTGACACCCCATTCGTATTGAATTCCTCTAGGCCTGTTGTGAGTATAAGTTGAGAGGGATGTGAATGTTTGAAGATAGATATATAGAGAGAGAGAGAGAGACAAACGATGAAACGAGTTCGATAGTCCAAGCCAGCCAATCTGAGAATGAGAATGAGAGGGGTTCTGGGGATTGAGGTTGAAATTCGGGACGTTTGAAGATCTTTGCCTGTTTAAAGTTATCGAGAGTTCCCCAATGGATCGATCTGGCCATCATAGTGAAGCTAGTACAAGCTAGTGCTAAATTAGGATAACCCCTTCTGGTGTTAGGATTGAAACAATAATCGATGGGTAATCTGAGACTGTAGTAGATGCTGAATGGGGTGATGAGTAATCGGATCGATCTTATCCATTTGGATTGATTCAAGTGAGGATAGAGTAAGGATGCTTGAATTAGATTTGGTAATAGATAGATTAATGAGAAACTATTTGGTGATCGACATGGGATGGCTTGGTAGGGTTGGAAGTAAGTCTTGAAGAGTGGATCGTTTGTTAGGTAAGTTCTTAGAGAGTCGATCAACATG
This sequence comes from Puccinia hordei, assembly GCA_007896445.1. Classification (NCBI taxonomy): domain Eukaryota; kingdom Fungi; phylum Basidiomycota; class Pucciniomycetes; order Pucciniales; family Pucciniaceae; genus Puccinia; species Puccinia hordei. The sequence goes on from RDRW01000050.1 coordinate 985,759, forward strand.
GTCTAAACGAATAAGGGAGAGATAAGAATTATTTTAGTTGATGGGAGAGAAGAGAGTGGAGGATAAAGTTGAGAGAGAACATACCTTTGTTTTTGAGGATGAGTTGTTCAGAATTAGGAGTTGGAGAGAAACTCAGTCTTTCCCCCTGAGCCTGAATCTCCCTTTTTGCTCCTGAGTGGTTAGCTCAACCCCGAAAGCACGTCCCCCCGAACTCCCCCCCGGAGAGTTGATTATAAAAACCAACCCACAGCACAAAAAATTAAAAAAATTAAAAACCTGCAACAAACAACAACAACAATGAACAACATTCTTCTCGATAGATTATTGGAAAAGTTCTCACCACCATTAGAACCAGCCTTGGTGATCGCATTACATTCTGACTTTATCGATTTACCATCTGAACAAGATATCGAATCCGAATTAAATCAATTACTCTCTCAACTCATTAACGAACAACAAGAACAACAAGAACATCACTCGTTAATCGATCAAATTCAAGCTATCCTTCCAGATCTACCACTATCAACCATCTATCAAACCATCAACCACTCAACTCAACCTCTAACCTTAGAACAGATCATCAACCTCCTACTATCACCTGAATCAAATACTCTCAAACATTCTAACCGAAAGATTAAGAATCAGAAAGTCAAGAATACCTTTGATACTATTCATCTCAACGACGTCCGACAACGAGATACCCAGAGGAGATTAAACCAACATGCTCAACGTTATCGTGAGGAGGTATCGATCAATAACGATTGGGTCATTGGTGATAGTCAGATCAACTATCTAGCTAACCTACTCGACATTCCAATTAATAAGATCAAGAGTATCTATCATCGTCATAACTGTAATATCGTCCTAAGCTTGGAAGAACTCTTGAATCAACTCGAATCTGATAAACGATCAAAAGCCTCCAAGGATCAAGAAGAGTACGATAAAACCTTACAACTTCAACTCGACTATCTAAGAACTACCCTACTCTACGAGGATGATCAGATCCTCAGTCGATTGTTAATCGTCACCGACCTCAATCCAAACAACGCACTCGACCTGTGGATCTTCTTGGACGAATTACACGCTCGATATGGTACCTTACCCTTCAACCAATTCATCTCTTCTCATCACACCTCGTCCTCTTCTACCCATCAACCACAACCAACTCAATCTAATCAAACCTACCCTTCGTCTTCATCATCATCCAATCCAAAACCATCTAACCAGTTCACCCATCCAGCCCCAAATCGTCCACAGTACTCAACCCAACAGATCCAAAACAGTCTCACGATCCTTCGTAACCGACGTCAACATCTCCAACAGAGATCCCATTCGTCTCGACAACTCATCGCCAACACCCGTCTCATCTCTCACAACAAACAGGCCATCCAGAATACCATCGCCCTCATCTCCGCCGACGAGGCCAGACAACTCAACCATCTCATCCAGGATTGGGACCTCCAATTGGCCAGACAGACCGTCGAAAGTCGTCAGAAACTTAGGAATGATTTCCTCTCCATCGATCTTCATGGACTCACTAAATCTCAGGCTCTCGCTATCACCGCCGATCATCTCAAGACGTGGTGGTCCAATCATTCTCGTAAGAGACTCTATAAAACCTTCTACTCCAACTCTTCTCCAAACACCTCTTACACACATCTCTCTCTCTCTCTCTCTCTCTCTCTCTTTCTCTATTCTCTCTGTTTGAAAAAAATCATTCAGATTCGGTTAATATTTTACATTCTTCGTTTGTTCATCACTTTAAAATCGTCACTGGAGCTGGAACTCATTCGATCAACAACAAGCCTACCTTGCTTCCAACGATCGTCAAGTGTCAGTTGGCTCTCTCTCTCTCTTGCTTCCTTCCTTCTCTCTTTCCTCCTATTCATCCTTTTCTCTCTCGTTTTCTTCAATTGGGATTGGGATTCGGTAATCATCCATTCATTAGTTTTGGATCAAGAGAAATGGAAGTGGAAGTTTGATGATGAACGTTCTACTGGATTGGTGGGTTCAATACTCGTTGTTGGAAAGTCTCGTGCTTGATTGATCATCTTCTTCAATTCGTAATTGTTACCTCTCTTTATACTTTGATTTCGACTATTTATTTTTTTCCCACTTGTTGAATATTTCTCTTCAGCACATACATACATGCATACATATCTCTCTCACTCTCTTTCTTTTGTTCAATCCCTAGATACTTCTTTTATTTTCTCTTAAACACAGACACACGAACACAATCATCTCTTTCTCTCTTTCGAGATCAACCCCCCTTTTTTAATTCTTATTCTTTTTCATTGCTCATCCACATTTAAATCTTCACATCAATTGATCATGGGTCACATTTATTTACTTATTTATTTATGTATCCTCTAGTCAACCCATTTTCATTTCTGTTAGTAGAAAATTTACACTTATTTATTTAGAGGAGATTCAATTCAGAACAGCACTCCCCCTATATGTACATGGGATAATGGTATGGATCATATGAACGGTAACGGTGAATATCCATAGTGTTAATTACTAGATGATAAGGTGATGATAAGGTGACGGTATGTTGTATCATGTAGGTCATCCATGGTCTTGTGTGCCTACTACGGCGGATACATTCTTGGAAGGCGTCTGCACTCTGCCAGTCGTTATCTTACTCTTACGTTTATTCCAAATAATTTTTTTTTTCTCTCATTCGTTGGGTTTCTCATCATTAGTTAATCCATCTCACATCGATGAAAATTCATTTTTTTAAGACAATCCTTATCTTTCCACAAAAAAAGAGAAGAATCTTTTTAACATTCTTGATTATCCAAAAAAAAAAAAAAAATGAATAAAGAAAATTTATGCATGCATGTAGTTTGTGGAGGGAGGGGGGGACAATGAATAATATTAGATCTCAACTCATAAAATGATAAAATAAAATAAGATAATGAATACAAAAAAGAAAAGAAAAGCAAGAAAAAAAAATACAATGGAGTAAGTACATTTATATAGTTAAATCAAGATAAAGAAAGAAGGAAAGAAAGTGGAGTGAATGAGTGAATGAATGATCAGTTCCGATCGTTGTTAGAGAATGGTTGGGAACCGAAAAACAATTTGTGTTGTGTATGAATTTTAAATATAAATATATGTATAAATATGTTTTTTTGTTTTGTTTTGTTTTCTTGTTTGAGTTATAAAGAAGAGATACGAATTAAGAGATGAGAATATTTATGTGTCTTTTATTTATTTTCTTTTTTTGTTTTGTTTTGGTAAGTGTTATTGGACAGAGTTAAATCAAGCAGGAGATAAGACAGAGTAAGAGTTAAGAGTTAAGAGTAAGATGATGATGAAGAAGATATGCGATGGAAATGTCATTGAGATGAAGAAGATGTGTGTGCAAGGAGGATGAAGTGGCGAAGGAATGAATGATCGTCAAGAAAGAATGATCCAAAAAAGAAAAAAACATCAACCGATTTCTGCTTTCAATAAAAAAAAAAAAAAAAGAATTCACAAACTTAATGGTTTACTTGACTAGTAGTACAGAAACAGATGATGAGGTTATAAAAGAACAAAAAAAAAAGGAAGACATGCCCAAAGTCCTTGGTATGTTATAGACAGAGTAAAAGAGGTTGGGAGTGAATGATGATGCTGGGTGTTGAATGCTGTAGTGTATGGATGGATGATCGAGTAAGTAGACAGATGGTGGAAGGTGTTGTTGAGATGGATGGTGAAGTTTGTCAGGGGTTAAGACCGCAGCTCTTGACCAAGGTATGACGGATGAGGGCGTCTCTTCGGTTAAAGGATCGGCCGCACTTGGAGCAGCGATGTTGACGTTGATCGATGTGTGAGGATTTATGGCGAGTTCTACTTTACAAAAAAAAAAAAAAAAAGGGGGGGGGTGGGGATAATAATCAATTTAGTGAATGTTTAGGTGGCAAAAGGAGTGTGAGGACTGACAGATCATAGTTTCTCGTAAAACTCTTGGTACACAGTCCACATTTGAACGGTTTATCTTGTACGATCGATGGGGTGGTGGTGATAGCTGGTGGGGATAGACGTAGTAGACGTTGGTTGGATTGGATGAGCCTAGGTTGTTGGTAATCGGTTGATGTACTAGCAGCGTGTTGGACCTGTGTGAGAAGTGTTTCACTTGCTGGGTCGCTCGAGTAGGTCTGGGCCTGTTTCTCGATGACCGCTAGTAATTCGATCTCATCGGTGATGACGATCTGTTTTGACCATTGACTGGGTTGTTCGATTGATGATGATGACCCTAGGGATTTAGAAATGGTTAGTAAGTAAGTTATATCTAAGTTTATGAATATATATTTTTTAAAAAATGACTTACATGAGTAAGAGTAAGGTTGATCGGGTGTTGTTGGTTGTAGTGGTGAAGATTGTTGAGAGTGAGTGAGAGTTGAAGAGTGAAAGCTATTCGAAGGACTATTCTGATCATCTGGAGTTGGTGGTAGATTTGAATCATCAGTGTGGTTAAGTTTTAATCTTTGATTTGAGATGGAGGTCGATCTAATCCATCGTTATAAATCATCTGTTGATCGTTATCGTTAAGAGTAAAGTTGTTGTTGTTGGTGATGATTTGATCGATTGAATTTGTAAACTTGTTGGTTAATTTCATGATTTGTTACTTTACTCGAACTGGTTTTGATTAAAAAAGTTTTTCCTTTTTGTTGACCAACCAACTTTTTTTTTTTTTTTTTTTTTACAAACTGCGCCACTCTCTGCAAAAACCCCTCAATATAAAAAATATTAACTCAAATTCTACATACATACATCAACTAAAACACAAACAGATCAATTTAACTAAATACATATTTTCCGTAAACTTTATCTTTAATCATTACCCAAGAAAAACAAAAACAAATCTAATCTAAAATTCACTTAACACAATTCACACCCTTCTCTCCTTGTAATCTGCTACTCATTGGAAAATTAAGATCCCAAATATATCATCTCAAAAGGCTAGGATACCCAATATCAAATATAATAAGCTTAACCAGAAATAAATGGATTAAATTCATAAAATGGATTCAAAGTCTGTCAGTCCTAAGTACTTCAAACAACCCAGTTCACATGTGACATATTTGGTATCAAGATAAAACCATAAACATAAACACAAACCTAATCATAATAATAGTTCAAACATGTCACTCCACTAAATCTATAGAGATAGAGATAAAATACACCACCTGAGTAAACAAAACAAATCACTCATATATCAGATACTGTATTTCACCAGATAACCAATCTCTGTGAAAAAAAATTAAACTGTGGCCTTAAGAAGCTTTCAGCCACATGTCCAATTCTTCTAAACCTCAAAAATTTATACTGGATGAAGTTTGAATGACATGAACTGATCATGAGTAGTGATGTACCAAGGAAAGGGTTAAGGGAGTGGCTGGTTGATCCACCTGAATTGATTAATACAGCTCTGAACTCTACTCCCCCTTCCCAAATATCTCCTGGTAGGCTGAAGGCCACCGGCTAATTCAACATTTAGAATTACACATTCAATTTTACAGGAAAAGAAAGAAACTATACCCAAATTAGACTATAACTTGAGAGTATCCTCAGTTGAATGCAAAAAAAAGGGATGTACATCAATAAAAACTTTTACTAACCTTTTTAGGGGTTGTATCCCCAAAAACCCTCTTTTGGGGAGTAGTCACTGCCAATAATAAAAACTTAAAAATCAGTCAAGTGGACTTCTAGCTAGTAACCCGGTTATCCTCACCATCTCTCATTATCCCATTGTGAAACATAAAAGTAAAAAGGAAAGCCTTTGGCAGGGATGACTAGATGTCAGTGCCCTGGGATGTTGATGGAGAGGAGGGAAGCAGCTCAGACCTGGATTGAAGGGAAACAGAAAGTGATAAAGAAAAGGAAAGGAAAAGAAAACACAACACAAAAGAGGGAATACAAATAGTGATGAAGAAACAAGCCCTCTATTACATAATCATAGACCCCTTAATGTTCCACCATACTTAATACCCATTCCAATCTCTTACCCATCCCACCAATAAAAATTTCCCTTATAAGAAAAAAAACAACCCTCTTTTGGTCAAACAAACCCTCCAAAACCCTTGGTTTACACTCAATATATATATATATATATACATATCCTAGGTTGGAGGGTGTCAATAGAAACACTTCCTCCTGTTTTTTCCAAAGATTGATCTCTGATTTTATTGTACTCCTTTTTTCTAATCTTATTGTTTTCTGCAGTCAGTTTAGAGACCCAGGCTCATGGGTGCTATTCCAATCAACCATTATAAACTATGATTGTCCAGCATTTATATTCCTAGGACCTACTCCCAAATCTGGGTATAAAGATCTTACAAGAGATTACTGTACCAATCATTAAATTTTTTAGAATTTATAATGAATGAGATAATCAATGGCAGGGAGGAGAAAGGATGTGAACAGACTCTGGTGAAACTTTATTGGACAGGGTAGCACAAATCAATGATCAGGAGGAGAGAACTGATGGTTGGTACTAGACGCTGTATTTATAGAAGCTAGATACATTAAGTTTTCAGTTGTGATTGAGAATCAATGAATAATAATGAATAAACAATAAAAAGTTTAAAAGATGGAAAAAGAATTTTTGATGTGAGTCTTTCCAATTCAATAAGGAATAAAACCTAAAACAGACAAGAAAGTCTCCACAAGTGTGTGTGTTAAGTTATGAAAAAATTAGTCACTTTTGGAGTCAAGTTACAGAATTTAAGTACCACTAAAAATCATAATTTTTATTCTTTAATGAAATTTAGTTTTGAGAATGAGGGGACAGAATACCAACAGAGTTTAACTTAGTACAAATCTCATAATTTTCATATCTTGTGGTAAGCTGAATAGACCTTATGAGAATTAGGAGAGACCAAGCCACACCATGTATGTTTCTTTAGTGAAATCTCCCCAAATACTTGAGGAGGGCAGCCTCAAAAGAACTTGTAGCCTCAACTTAAATTATGAGTGGTGTAGTTGTATATTTCCCCTCCAAGGCCTATTTGGTTGCTTGAGTATTTACACAGTAGGTAATTTCTGCCTATTCTTTTCCATGGGTTCTTTTGACCCCACACCTCCTTTCCCTCATGCTAATGGGTCTTGAAGATCACAAGTACAGTGGGGACTTTTTTGATCATAAACAGAAGAAGAAAAAACACTACCTAAACTCTCTTATATTGAGTCAAGACTTGGAATGCTCCTCTCCCCATGCCACTCCTCCCACCAAGTCCTTCACTCCTACCCCCAATATGAAAAAGAGAAGAAAAAATGGCTGAAAATTTAATTCTAAAAACAGGTGCTGTTGAGGATGCCCTCCTGAAAAATGCTGATGCAGAGAGGATGACACTACAAACAAGGAAGAAGAAAAAAAAAACAGGTTTTGTCCAATTGAAATTTGATTTAGATTGGCTAAAACTGATGAAATTTTTCCTGATGAATCCTACAGGAAATATGGAAGAAACAAGAGAAAGTTATGAATGATCTTAGAAGCTCTTGTGACTCTAATAAGGTAGGCTGCTTATGTGGGGAATAAACATTATTTTTCAGGTGGGGTGAGTAGCTAGGCTTAATGTGAATAGGAAATCAACTGGTGTGAGGGCAGGGAATCAGGCTAATTGAGTAGAAATAGGTGGATAGTGGCAGTCAAACAACATCCAGGTCCTGGCAGTCTAAACAATTAGTGATGATGAATTAATCAGTGATGTTGTACACTATGGTTTATAAACATATATATGTAAGTCTTTGTGATGTTAAGCTGCATAGTTTCAAAATGTGGAATGTGTAAAACAGTACTGAAACATGCCAGTTGAAATGTGTGTGATGCAGGTAGTGAGGATGAAAGGATGAAATGTTGTTTAACCTGATGATGGAGGGAGATAAATGCCACCTAACACTGAGATGATATGAAAGAGACTGGAAATCTATGACAATGTGATTTACTATTTATGCTATGGGAAATCTTAGGTCCTGTCAAAGGATGGTCAAGGATGACTTGGGGTCTAGAATCATCATCTGAAATTATGATTATGAAAAGATTGGATATAGATGAAAAGAGATGGATTTTTATGACACAGGAACAGTTTAAAATCCCATAACTTTTGGCTCTCAAACACCCTCTGCACCTCTTCCAACTCCCACCACACCTTAAACTATGGCTGCTGAACATTTCAAGCAGTACATAGAACTACTTAGAGGGGATGCAAGCCTGGGCCCACCACCACTGCATCAACCCACCATTTGTTTGGCAAGTGCCTCAATTTACTGGCTAATTATTTAAAGAAAATACAAATGTGTGATAGAAAAGAGATTCAGCTTCATGAGGTTCTTGGCACATAACTAGGTAAGAAATGTATAATTTTCTAGGTAAAAAATAATAGAGAGAAAGAACCTGGAAAGTACCAAGGTTCAAACCAGAGATTCATTTATGGTTCCCTCTGCCACTAGAAAAACATTGCTTGCACCTGAAACACATATCTCTTGGAGGGTCTGGAGGGTCAGGTGATCTTTCCTTCTTGGATAAGTGGACCTCCTGATACTAGGCCACAAGAGTTAAATTATGCTTCCAGAAATACTGACAGACAGATCTTGAATTCATCCATTTATTTCAATCCCAAGCTCTCAGGGTACTTATCAATTTTTGTTTTAGTTTGACTTAGTTGATTCACCAATTGTTTTTAGAGGGGAGAGTGGATTACACAAGTAGGATCCAAGATTAATGAACGTGAAGAAATGATTGATGTTCAAAAGAAAATCTCCCATCAACTTTCACCAACAACACTAAAGATGATGGCTCAGATGGAGTTTGATATTCTTTGAGAGATGATCCATTGCTTGCTCCAAGAATAACAAAAAGCAGAGAGATCCAACTTGAGACAACTCGCGTATAAAATTGTGAAGGCCTATCATAGCTTTATCAACCTAGCTGAACTTGGATCATGTTCCGAAACTAAAAACAATAGATGATGTTTTCACCTCCAGAGAAGATGCTTTTATAGACACTCTGTTTGGTTTCAACTAATGAGATCCTGCTGCTCTGAAATTGTTGGGTGAAAGCAATGACATTGAGCTCATGTCCAACACAAGTGAGGTCAAAGAAACCAAGAGGGACCCCCAAGAACTTTGGATTGATTTGCTCCTCTTTAAGCTTCAGTCTATCTCCTTGTGAATACATGATCTCATAATCATGCATTAATATACCAAATCAGTCACCGGTTCAATGGTTGGCGCACCGGCGCCAGCCCAAGGCGCGCCATTCTTCAAATGTGGCACTGAAGGCTTTGTGGATTCACAATTCATCATCATCGTCATCATCCACTGGAGACTGGAAGAGGTTCGCCCCTTCATGCAATTTTTAGTATGACTGTTGTTTGGGTTGGAGCTCAATCGGTGAGGCTTCCAAATCAGGCCCCGAGACTTGAGTGCATGTAGTTGCTCACCGGCCCAAACATGTTTGCATGTTTATCCATGTTGCTACATGGGTTATGTATCGTAGGCCTTTTTCCTTGTGTTAAAAGGTCGCTTTGGAGAAAGGGCAAGAATCGTTGAGCAGCAGCTGACACCATGTGATCAAGCGAGTGTCAACATTCGACGCGAAGCGCCCGTTACGTGAAGCTGCGAGCAGGCCTTGCCCTGACTACAATTACATCCCGCCTTGCCGTCGCTTACAAATGGTAATCTCCGAAATAGCAAGCTAGTCGAATAGTAAAGACGCCCGTGGCCGGAATCAGCAGCTAGAGTGGACATGTTTGAAGGCAACGAGCCCGAAGGTTTTGAACGCAATCTGGAGACAAAAGGGAGGACTACTATCAATAGTTCATCACGAATGAGGAAATTTTGCGAGCAATTTTCGGCGGGAGAACTTTTTTAAATGCTCAGTTTACAATCCTCTAGCCAATTGCGCGTCCGGTAAACATACGCATCTAAGAATGCTAGTTTGGTTGCGATTATCAACCAGGAAAGGCCGGATGTCATAGATTGAAATTACTAGGTGTAACTGTTAGCTATGTTATAAATCCGTTTCTGGTGGATGAGGCCCCATAACTTCTCAGGGTGCTGAGTCAAGCTTCCTCAGCCCATTCCTCAGCGTCTATCGACATTAAGGACCCATCAACCGATATCCTGCGCTTTCCATCTCTGAGCTTTTTCGCTCTTTGGAAACTTTTCAGAGTTCCCTCTTGTGTTCTTTCGCACATTGGAGGACATTCCTCATAGCGACTCCGCCCTGAGTCGCCAAGACCAGAATCCTATATATCCACTCCCTTCTTCTCCCTCCAATCCCATCCGACTTCCACCCGCTTTCAACAGGACGACTGTAAAAAATCGACTCCCCTCGCTATTGCCCTGACTACCCGCACACCTCACATAGCCCTCCACCCAAAGGCCCAACAGCCGTGAGAGCCTACTTACTACAACAGAAAACTAAATATGGGCACCCCCAAACTCCTTTTATTCCCAGTGTTCTACCTCGTCTTGATACCCGTCGTGGCTGGCCATGGTTATGTCAAGTCTTGGGCTACTGATGATCTAAAATTCCAGAAGGCCCAAAAGCAACCACTTAGTGACACTGCTTTCCGCAACGCGCCCTCCAATATTGGCTGGATTGGGAGTCAATTCATCAACACCCCTGCTTTTGTATGTGGTGCCTCCGATACTCCAAAGGATGAGGTGGCCCCACCAGGCGGGACAATTTTCAGCTCCCCAGACCAAAGCGCTAAAATGACTTTGTCTGTCAATGCTGGCAGTAAGGTATCACTAATCATCGGTGGAAACCAGGGTGAAGGGTAAGCCAAACCGCTTGGATAAATCTCCTTACACCTCGAGACTGATTTTCCGCCTCCGATACGTGAAACAGCTTTACCCACCCGACCGGTCATATGCTAGCTTACCTAGGTTATTGCGGAAAATCTTCGAGTGCTTGTCAGAACTTCGATGCCTCCAAAACAGAGTATCACAGAATTCAAGCCGAAATTGATGGTATCTCTAACAAGCTACGCAAGCAATTCAACTCTGAACAAGATGGCCACCGCTGGGATGTTCCGATTCCTAAGGACATCGTAGATGGAAGTTACATCCTTCGGATAGAAATGTAAGTCTACTTCGAGAGTCCACTCCAACGTTAATACCACCGTTTGTAGAGCAACGACCTTGGCAACATGAGCTAACAGATCGACTCGCCTTTTCAGGATTGCATTTGGCCAGTCAAGTCCTGCGGAAGGGCACCAGGATCAATACTACGTGTTTTGCGGACAAATAGCAGTCCATGAGGGGTCGGGATCAAGCCCTGTTCCCGATGATGGCCAGCCTACCGTCACGCTCCCGGGCGCATTCCAACCTGGAAATATCAGCCCGGAATCCTTGCCGACCCCACTGAAGCTGGTCAAAGGCTTGAGCGCCAAGGGTTCCAAAGGTAACACCCAAACAAAATCTTCGGATACCGACAGCCAGGAAAAAGAGTCAGGAGACTCCTCAGCCTCGACATCAGAGGTAACCGCAGGGTGTGGAGATCGTTGTTACAAAAAAAAGTTGACCGAGCTACGCGATCTGGCACCGAGCTGCACCACCGATCAGCTCACTTGTATTTGCAAATCCCAGCCGTTTGTGAAAGCGTACCAGTCTTGCTGCAACGATCACTGCCAGGTTAGTTGGTCACTGATTCAATCCGTGTTCTCTGTTCGGACATCCCCACCTGCAAAGCCTCAGGTTCTCATCCCTTGCTTGATTTTTTCCCGGAACGCTCTCTTTCTCTTCCAGGGCAACCGAGAGACTCGTGCCGCGGTCATGGACATCTACGCAAAATGCGAATCAGTCGAATCTTCTTCTGACTTGGACGATCATTCACACTAATCGCGGTATTTTAACCCCTTACAGAGTAAGGGTTAATGATGCGGTTAACGACCGAACTTTTTTTCTTGGATGTCAGTTGTTGTAGATACTAATTGTTTAGCGCGTATGAATTAAATACCCCCCCCCCAATCTCCTCACGCAATCCCAAAGAGTAATTCGAGCTTATCCTTTGAAACACGATTTATCGTAATGCTGGTTTTGAAATGGTGAAATTATGGATGTCAATGCAAAATTTTACAAACAAAGCTGCAAAACGCCCGCCCAGCTGTGACATGTAACGTTTATTGAGCACTTGGGCAGAGAATAAGAACGTCAGCCGGCTCGGTTCTTTTCGCTCCAGGTCGGCTTGTGCTCACATCATCCTCAAAATGGCACCATCCTCCGATTCCCATTCTCCAAAGTCCGAAGGTCGATGGGATGCTGCTTTTCTTTCGCGGTCGGTGGAGATGCTCTAGTGTCATGTTTAATATGTATGTACAGAAAAGTTATGTATTTACACACATTAAACAACATCTGTACGAGCCGTATATTACATAATTAGGGTGCCCACCTTAGAGAACGCGTCAGAAGAAAATTGGGAAACACTCACTCAAGCCTGGGAGATAATGTGTTAGGAGTCGATTCATCTCGCTTTTGAAACTCGGTTCATGGGGTAGCTTGTAACTCCTCAGAGTGCATTCCAGTCGTACCATTGATTATCTCTTCGGCTCACCAACCATCTCTTTCACCACCGCTCGTAACTCTCTTGAATCTTGGCGTGGGTGCATCGTGAGGTTCCAATTGGCAACCGCATCCTAAGCCTGAAGTTTCGACGTTTTGACATTGATGTTCGTCAGAATTTAGTACCACCTTATACGTAGTCCTCCATCAAGACTTCATCCGTTATACCAGCGAACAACTGATATCGCCTTTGTCTTAAGAGCTTCTATCCTTAGTGGCCAACTTATCGCTCAAGAACCTGCACAGAATCGATGGCTGAAAATATACCTGCCTGGACGATTCGACCCACTGAATGGGCTGTACTTAGAGATCAGATAGTCTCGACCTCCAAGCCAACACTTTCCGATTCGATTAGGCAGTCATCCTTCATCTTGATCGCGCTTTGCTCGGTATCTATCTTTGTCCACTTCTGCTCAGTTTGGCTGAGGTTGAGGAACAAGTCTTCTTCCTCAAGGCGTCTATTCAGCTCTACAAGTTTGGGATACCACCAACCTGATCTGACTCTCATCCTTCCGGTCATCTTCCTCATCAATGCCATCCGTGTGTGAATTTCTTCCCCAGTTCTAAATCTCTCACCATGCTTCCTCTTGATGGAGTGATGAACCCCCCCATACTGATCGATCAAACTCTGAATTGTCAACTATGTGGATATCTCCAAACAGTCAATGTTGCATCGCTATCCAGCCTCTTGCTAGATGCCAATCGGTTGAAATTTAAGGGTTATACTATGGCCATTCAGCAATTCAATTTTAGGTCAGTTCGCTCGCCAGCTACTAAAAAAGGGACACATAGATCCTGACGGTTATTCTATCTTTCACCATTGGCTTCAGTCTCCTATTGGCTGCGGGAATATTGCTCAGTCAGTTTTTGTTCAAGAGAGAAGAACGCTCTGTTGTTTTGAACCCCACAGAAGGGAATTCCATAACTGGCACTGATCGTTTCCCCTTGTCTTGTTTTTCTAGCCTGGGCGCTTATCTGCGGCCTACCCCCACTGCGTATCGGAATGTGTGGAGCCCCAAGAAGCCGATGGGGACAACCAAGTATTTCATCTATCCATTCGACGAGCACGATCAAGTCATCTCGGCTCCACTCAATTTTATACTCCAGTCTGGTGGTCGTGTTTTTGGTTCCTCTGCCATGCATCATCTTGTCGATGAAATCAATTGAAGATATCAACATGCTTGACGGACAACTCCTGGTCATCGTGAATCACGTCTTGGAAAGTGCTGCCCAACCTGCTGGCGATGTGATCACCAATGCATTGCAAACAATCAACAGACTCGACCAAGCATCAAAATACCTTTTTACCCATATTCGCATGCTTTCAGCCATTCATCTGTTCCTAAGCTTTGTGATTCTCGCCTGTTGTCTCTGGGCTTCGCTCCACATCATTCGCCAAGTTGTCAAACAAATTCACCCTCAGCAGCCCCCTACGATTTCGAGGGAAAATCACCGAATCGATTCTTTAACTGATCAGAATGATTGCTTCAAGATCCATCAATTGACTCATGTAACCGAACCCAAGCCAGCCCTGATCGCCAAAGGTAATGGAAATATATCTAGACAACCTTCTATCCGAATTACAGATCATGATAAAAACTACGATCTTCGGGATTTCGGTGACAAGTCAACTCTTCAAAACAAACCATCTTCTTGCACTACTCGAACCGACTCATTTGCTTCGGAAACTTACTTGGTTCCATCTGGTGATAACGATCCCAACCACGACCTGGAAAGTAAACGCTTATCAAACTACATCAAGAAACTTAAATCTATTCTGCTTTTGATTGTTACTTGTGGTTCAGGCTTCATGGTCTTGAATTTTTGCATTAGTGAGTCTCATTGCTCGAATGCACCGATCATTTCAGCCAAGTACTATCAAATGAATACACAAGCGAGACTGAGTGATTTGGCTTAATGGCCTTTGATTCTCAACTCTCAACAGTGGCCAATTTGTTCAAGTATCCTGATGACATCTCGATCGGCGATGTGTTAATTTTGAAGATGGAATGGTCGACCTGGTTATGGAATGGTTCCATTAGCCCATTGTTCGGATTAGTCAGTAACTTCTAGCAAAAAGTTAAAAAATTAACCTGAATGAACACAACTAATATCCCCACTCCTTCTGCGGAACCCACGCTATGCTAGGCAAACTGTTTAATCCTATTGAGCAAAGGTCGATCAACAAAAAAGTTACCCGCTTGGTTATAAGCGCGTGCATCGGTTTGGACTGTCAACGGTAGTAAAGTAGAATGGCTATCAACAAATAGAATTGATAGTCGTGACCAAGAGAATACAAAATGAAGAATGCACCGGGTCTGGAAAGTATCGCATCAGTAGCCAATCCCACCTGTCCCATCTTTTTAAGGCCTTGAATAATCTATCCGTCTACATATATCTTCTTCTCGTTTGTGCGACTCGGTTTAGCGTCTTGGTCTGTTTCCTGGCTTGCACCAGGTTGTGCTTTTTTTTCTGGTCCTATGCTCGTATTTCTTGGGTAGGGGCTATATTTGCTTACTTGCTAATGTATCTTATCCAATGATATCCCAGTTTGGGAGAATTGATCATCATATTGCTGTTAACGTTCCGATTTATTTGTACCTAATAACTAATAAAATACTTGTAACTTTGTAAACATTCCCTGAGTGACATGAAATCAGTGGCAGGCTACGCTCGACGCCTTATGGATCGTGTCTCACTTGAAGCCTTAAAACCCCAACCACTCCTCACATAAACACATGCCCGGTCGATTCATCAAGTAGGTCATCGTCGCCTCCTCAATTTGACTGGTAAGAGTGATACAAGCCCCGTGGATTCAGAGGGATGAAACAAACAAACAAAATACAATCCTGAGAATACCCTTACAAAGCAATATGACACTCATGTACAAATACAAGTCTTGTTGATATACATGCCAAGAATGAAGGAGGTAGTCTACAATAGATAAATGAGCTGGTTTGAGGCGCTAATGGGGGGTATACCACGATCTGACTGACATACTACGAAGTTGAAACAAGCACACTAATAATAGATGAAGAAGATCAGGTTGGTTCAGATGCTCAACAAGATCAGTTCCGAGAAAAAAAAATGGATGCATAAGAAGGGAATGAAGCGGACAAGAAGAGACGGAATCAATAATAGACTGAATACGGATCCAAAGGTTGGAGGTCCCACCAATCGATCATATGTTGATGGCCATAGGTGGCGCTCAAAAACTCGTTGGCTAACCGGAAATGATTCGTCTTAAAGAAACCGCCCTTGTAGGCTGAAGATGGACAAGGGGCGCCTAGACTGGTCAAGATTTCATGTTCCCTAGTCGACTATCAATCATCGAGAGAGAGAGAGAAAAAAGCAGGGAGAAGTTAGAGGGATTATCACTTTGAGGTAAGAGCGAGTGAAACAAGAGAACAGACTGACTGAGAGAACCGCAATAGAGTTGATTTGTTGAATAGCCTGCTCGCCCCAGCCGATGAACACGATACCCTTTGAGGCGGATTTAGAGGAAGGATTGTTGTTGGAGTTATTATAGAAAGAGCCGCCCTCGCGACTGACGATCTCCAAGATCTTTGCGGTAAATCCTTGCCAGCCGAATTGCGAATGCGGCTTCTCGTTATCCCGTTGGGTGGTCTGAACGATATTTAATAATAGTACGCCGGCTCGGGCCCAGGAGACTAGCGAGCCATGGTGTGGACGGACGAACTTGTCCGGATATTCGTTCGCCAATTCCCGATGTATCTGTAGTCAAAGGTTTGTTAAGAATTTGTCAGTCTACTTCTCCTTGTTGAATTGGCCCTGCAAAAAAACCATCATTCATTTGTAGAAAAGAAAAAAAAAAGTACAAACAGATTGGATTGTGCTAGAGATATGGGTACACGTAGTAGGCTGAGAGAATGCTAGGCCATGGGCTTTATCGGGACGAAAATGAGGTTCAGAGCCGAGGATGACGACCTTGACGCGATCGAGGGGCGTGAGGCGACTCCAATTATAAAGATCATGAGCTGCTGGGGAGATTTCAGACTGCCGCTGCAGAGGTTTCTCGCCAAGTTTATAATCGTAGCCAAGATATTTCGGTCCGAGTTGTTGGTGAAGGCTGATCGTCTCAGGCTGGGTGAGGATGGGCTTGAGAGGTTCGAGCCAGGAGGGATGGATGCCGTAGACTGGGTTGACCTCGAGCGGGAAGAGAGAGGGATCGAAATCTAAATCGAGCTCACTGAAGCCATCGCTGAGCTCCGACTCACCCCGTGAACTCTCAATAGAGAAGAGTGAGCTACGACTTGGCGCTGGTGAGCCGATTGAGCTCGATAAATTCAGTACTTGACTGCTTGAAGCCGCTGCTGATCGAGTGCTTGGCACGCATTTAATGTCATTCGACGACTTGAATGGTTTCTCCTGATCTTGCGTAAGTCGTAACCGTTTCCAACTGTTCGCTGTGCCTGTCTCGCCCGACCGATTGAGGCCCCAGGCATCGATCAAGGATAGCTGATTTTTCACTCCGATATTCGTACCCAGAAATACCGGTTCATCGTCGTCATCGTCCTTACAAGGTGAATCAGGTCCACTTAGCCTTCGTTTGATTGACATCCTAGGTTCACTTGGCGTGCCTGATAACTTGCTGGTATACATGACTGTAAAGATCTGCGGGTTAGGTGATGATGGTGATGTTGAAGTTTGTAAATGTAGTAGAAAGCTTTGCTCATCCAATAACTGTCTTCTTTTTTTCTTTCACGCTAATCAAGTTCTACAGAAGGACAATTTATGATGTTCCAAGCTTTGAGATAGGGGACCAGCTCTCGAAGGAAGAACTGGAGCGGCTCTATATAGCTACACATTTCGATTGCTGGTGTGGTCGGTTGGCTCTTGCACAAGTTAGAGCAACATGGATAAGTTTGGACGGCTTGACGTGAATTTTAGACGCGCTGATGGACGCGTCGAGCGTAGGAGGACTGTGACCAATGCTTTCCGCGCGACACGGCCAGACCATAGTGAGGCCGATGTGTTCCGGACGATTCGGGATTGATTCGATATCCATCTTTCGAGCCGAATTAAATTTCATTTAGATGGATATCTACTCGTTTGATCGCTATATGAGGTACATATATGTTGGAGCTGACATGGTCCCGGTACGTAGCTATTCAAAGCAGTCAGCGCGTTGAACTTGGTGTTGATACAATCATACAAAACGTACCTACGTATTCTGGATTCTCAAGCTTTGAATTGTTGGTTGAGTTATTATCTGTTTGGTTCATTGTTACCTTTGGACGAGAGCTGAGGAGTAAAGTAATGGATGGGATGGAGGTTGTGGAATGGACTCTCTCGATTGGTCACGCCTCTATGAGATCTCATCTTACATATCAGCCCTTGGGTACCTTGGCTTGAAGATGGTGGCGCTGTGTCAGTGCTACTGTGACCTGTCTGGGTTTTCTGGGTGGATGTATGCATGCATAATACATGGTTTGCCTACCAAGGGTCTAGATATTGACCTACATACCATGAAAAACTTGTATTCCCCTGGAACGTTAGTACTCCAGCGATGTCTCAATCAGCCTTCTCTCAACGTAGTCGACAACAATCCATCTTCTCTCAGACTCCCTCTCAATCAACCGTCAGATCCAACACCCCCAAAAACCATCCGACCTGTCCAAGATGTGGTTCAAGGAAATGGAGACGGGATCCCAATCGAGGCGCCGTAGTCTGCGGTGAGGGACATGTCCTACAGGTAAAGTCCAGTCCAGTCCTTCACACAAAATGCAATGGTTTGATGACTTGAATCTACCTCCATACTCTATCAGGGCTTCCTACGCGAAAGTAACGAACAAACTGAGGCTTCGCAGCACGCTCTTCGCAAGCGTAGACTAACGGCCGCCCCAAAGCAAAGGAAATCTTACATTCCGAAAGCAGGTAAAGCCTCTCAAATCATTTGTCCTTACATCTCTTCAAGTAAGAGAATTAATAAAAGGAAACAATACTGATTAAGAGCTGATGTAGCTTATCAGGACCAACGAGCGCGCATCTTATTGGTTCAGGCGTTAACCCTTTTGATTCGTAAACAAATCGAAGCATTGGTTCGAATCATCAATGCTCCAAGTCAACTGGAAGTCGGTCTTGTAGTTCAATCTAACCATGCTATCAGCAATTTTTTTTTGAGTACATGGTTAACTTGAATTTCCGATGGTCTAACTTGTCCAGGAAATCACTCAAACTTTATGGAAGGCTTATCTCTCGGCACTCGACCTTGATGATGATTTATTTACTTCAAACAAGCTAGCGCCGTCGGTCATTGCGAGCTCTCGATTCGGTGATGATTCCCAATCGTCTGGTTCCTCTTCCCAAGAAGCCGACAGCTCCCATACCCCTTCTCGTACAACTCGGCATAACTCTTTAAGTAATGAATCGCCAGCAGGAGGCCGTCAGACTAAAATCCAACTCACCCCAGAAGCTTTGAAAGCACTAACTCAAGAGCGTTCCGAATCCTCTGACCAATCATCCGATGATTCAGCAACTAGCTCAACCCCTTCTAGCTTGGAGAGCTCGCGGCACTTGACCCATCAATCTGAGAAAGCTAAACGACCACAGCCGAAAAACCGACGTCATCACGCTGAGAATATTAAGATCCATCCTCGGATGGTAGTCACGATCTGTACGATCTACTTAGCTTGTTTGAAACTGCGGCTCCCGATCATCTTACAAGACCTTATCAAGTCAGTCTTTTTCAGTTGTCCCATCGAGATCCGGTGTTTTTTTTTTCTCATTCGACGTCTTGCTAAGTCCATCGAACTCTCTTCGTTATCCATAGTTTCATTTCGACTAAACAAGTACCTCACATTGGTTTCATTCACTCCATCCCATCTGAAGTGCAGAAAAAAATGAACCAACCGGTCATGCAGAGTTTATCAGCCGAGGTACGCCGATCAACCCGAAGAGCTATCCGGAATGATCAAAGAGGTTGTCTAGCAAAATCTCCTGACTGCAACGTTTGAACTCTTGGGTTGTAAATTGGTGGGAAATTAGAAACCACCTCGGTTGTTTTGCCGTCGAGGTCATTCGAATGGATTGGTTCACGTCTGTCGCCAATTGTTGAAGATTTTTCAGGAAGCCAATCCGTCGATCTTGTCACCCGAAAACACCGCCCCTAATTTAACCCTTCTAGTTCTGCGTTTTTCGAAGGCTTTGCTCTTGCCTGGTCAGCTTTCCTAGTTATTCATGTATGTCAAAAAATTAGAAAGGCTTGGTAGTTTATTTCCGCTCAATATTTCATCACAGATCCACTCCAACTACTCGCTTTGAATCTGGTACGAAGACTAGACAGTTATTTTTTAACCTTCAATCCCCTTCCATTCGCGACCCGCAATTTGAATTCCACATCAGCAAAATCCGCCGATCGACGAGGACCTGCGGTGACGGGGAACAAGGCCTTGAGTGTCTTTCGAATCCAAATGGTCAAATATCCACCCGAATGGTTCATCATGGCCGTTGTTTACCTCGTCGCTCAATCTGCAACCCTAGCAAGCTGCTCAAATGATCCTCGCTCATCTGATGATGGCTCATCAGATGAGGATCCAGACGAACTCGATCAAATGCACCAGTTGGTCAATCACGTAATACCTAATCTGGAGCAATGGTATCATGAACTAACCCAAACAATCAAACTCGATGAAGATCATAAACCTCAGACACTTTGGGAGTTGAGTCTCTTTCAATTCTAATCTTAAAAACATCTGATTTTCCCTCCTTCGTTCTTCTATCCCATTTTTCTTTCTTCGTTTGCTATTTTGTTGACTGATTACGATTATCATCAGGAAGAATTTGACTGAGTTAAATCCCAGTGAAATTGATTCATACATTGCTTTTACTAAAGAATTTTTATTGAAAGATCAGCCTGAACCAAGTGGTGAGTAGCAGTCCACAGAGGAAAATCATTAAACCAACGCTTGGTTACATTCCTCTGGGTTAACATTTTGTGTGTCCGCAACAGATATCTCGTTCAAGAATCAGTTTTTCCCTCTCTCTTCACCCTCGAGATCAGGCGCGAATGGAGGTCTTCCAGTGCGCGAAGACAGTAATGCAGAAGCAGGCCAGAGAGAAATGCCTAACAGACACCAAAACTCTTCTCATCCTGCTCACCAACAGTCAGCCGATAAAAATCATTTGCAAGGGATGGTCGACCAAACCACTAGGAAGAAATTGCTGGCCCATCTACTCTTATCTCGGGGATCTGAGCTTGTTGGATGTACGGTCTCTAATCATTCTCATTGTGAAGAGTTTGTTAAGGTCTACGCTTTTGTCAATTCTTTCCTTTCCAAGAAGCTTTGATTCTTTTTTTATGTCATTGCAGCTGGGCACTCAACTCTTCTTTGAAAATGTAAATAAGTTGTACCACAATACACTTTCTTTCTAGTCGGGCTTTGTCCCTCGAGTAGGCAAACCGTTTCTTCTAGCTCCAGATTGCACCACAATTCCAATCATGGAACTCTTGAGGCCCGAAAACTGAAAAAAATGGAAGTGTAAATTTCCTTGGAATTATATGGCTGCATGCAAATCTGCACACCACCACTTAAATCTGGACTTGGATTGGTGTTTTTCAGTTCGACCTACCTGTCTCCAACTTGCCTGCGGAGACATGTAAATGCCAGTCAGGTCTTTGTTAATCCAACCCATTTGATCTAAATGGTAAGCCAACACTGCCAGCACACTTTATTCACCAGGGATGTTTCCAGGGGACTTGCATGCAAGTGCCATAATGTACCTTGCTTGATTAACCCTTCCATTACTTCTTAGCAGTGGGTCTGAACTGTGTTCAAAGGAAATTGGCTCTCAGTATAATGTTGTCTGTAACTTGGGTTGATATCAAACTCAGCAATTAACCTCATATATGAGGGGTTGATATCAAGCTCAGCAATTAACCTCATATGCTGCATAAGTCCAGCTGAGCTTTTTTTCTACTTATGGATAACCTGGATCTCAATTTTGGGCCCTCATTTTTTTGTATATTTTTGATTCATTCAATGTTCATTGAAAGACTGTTTTTGTATTAAAAGAATGTGGAGTGATGATACAAATTTGAAGAGTGATGACCAATAATTTGTGCATTGTCTGATAAATTAAAGTGACTTGTTTTCAGATATCATCACTTTTGTCTGGCCTGGGTCAGCTCATGTGATGTTAAGATCACATCAACACATCAACAATGGGAATAAAAAAAGTTGTTGTAGCCTGATCTCTCTGTAAATATCTGTTGACATGTCACAAATTGAATGAATGTGTTTCCATGAGGAACAGTTGTGTCAGCCTTAGAGCCATGATAACTGGCCAAAAGACTGCTTAAGTGACAATAAATCTCCCATAACTTCCAATATATTACCAATACAGAAATTCAGAGTTGATTTTCTGAATCCTCATTAAAAATAAACATTAGTATCTCTAACAATTTTCTGTTCTAGACCTCTCCTTCTGTGTCTTTCACCTTGTTCCACTACTAGTCCTCAAGAAACAGTCCCTCCTAGTTAGAATTTTTCCTCTAGATTTCAAAAATGGGAAAACCAGAAACCAGGACTTTCAGGCCTTACTCAGCCCTTAGGATTCAGAGGTCCCTTACTCAGAACAAATTTCCAACTAGCCAGTGTCATTGTTCTTCTTCTGTAAGTCAACTCTTCCCTAAAGAAACACCTTCTTTCTCATCTCCACTATCCCAGTCATCTCCAGAGTCTTTGACTCTATCCATTTTTACTTCCATTCCCCTTGCTATCATTGCCTCTTAAAACATCAACAAAAAATATGAAATATCTCTCTGGCTTTTCTGTGGTTTTCCCAAATATGAACTCACATAGGTTTTGTTAAAATTCAAGTGAAATCTTCCTTAACATCCCTCTAAACTTGAAGCCTGCGCTCTTCTAGCATTCCCGCTTGCACCCATGACATCACTCACTCTTGAACCTCTTGCTCAATCCTCTCAAAATCCTTGGTCCTCTTAAATTCTCCTGGATTTGACTCTCTGACCTCATCACTATCTTACTTCAAATGACCTCCTCATCCTGTCTTTCAATAAGAAAAACCAAATCACATTAAAAATCATTTACATTAAATCAATTCAACTCTTCAAATCAATTGCTTGGTCATCCAATATTCTTATCAGTTTCAGTGCTTAGTTTTCTTCCCCTCTTAAATCAACCCTTCACCATCTATAAAATCTTTATCCTTGTCCTTTCCAGGATTTTTTTTCTTCCCTTCCCAAATAAACTCTTTGCCAACCCTAAAGCATTTGTGCCTGTAATACTTTTCTTGCCTGTAGGGTCTCACATTGACACTCATCTGATCATTATCCTCAACTGACCTGTCATTTTGGTCTTCCTTTCCTTTCTTCTATTTGATTCTCTTCTTTTTTTGTGTCCTTCTTCCTATCCTGCCTTTTCCTTAAGGTACTTATAAATTCTTTATATTAATCTTTCTCTTTATGTATTTTTATCTTTCTGGTACTTATATATGAAATATTACTTTAAGTTTTATCATTCACAGGTATCTGTTTGAACAACCTTAGTCTTTGAATTAAAAAATAGAGCCGTTTTTATTCATATTCTACATCAGTCCCTCTTGATACTTATCTAGAGGAATCCCAAAATTGATGAACCACTAATTGGGAGGAAGCCCTTTGAAAAATGAACTTACCAAAATTTCAGGGGTATAAGTTATCAAATACATATTTTCTGCTTCTAGAAGGGCTTAAAAAATCACCAAAAGACATTCCACACCATCATGCACTTGCTGTTTCTTGAAATGGAGTTTTTGTAACATGCCAAAGACAATTGGTTGGTTGGAAAATGTCAGCCCTAGAGATACTCCAGAGTATCCTAAGAACTGACTAAACTATAAAAAAATGTATTACTACTGTAAATAATAACATATCATGAAATATTATTATATCAATCAACTCAGAATGTAAAATTAAGTGGGGTAGCTCACTCAAACAACCCCTAAATCCCTACTCCTTCTACTAATTTATCATACAATAAAGATACTTGAAGAAAAAGGGAATAAAAAGTATAAATTATGGATTAGAAAGTATTGTCGTAAAAGCTGAGAGACAATAAGCTTATTTGCATAAATATAAGAATAATAAAATTATGCTAATAAGAAAGAAATTACCTAAGTGTGTGGTAATTTCCCAGTATTGTTCTATTAAATGAACTGGCCCATGATGTGATTGGTTATACATACATGTCATGAGGTAATGGGGACATTGAAAATACTTTGCTCAATTTAATACAATTCCCATTGCATCATAGTGCATTTGAATTGTAATAAATTAGAGCAGAATATACAACAACATTCTAGAACCTTCCCCTGAATACCTCTAGAATATAAAGGGAGGCCATTTCCTGGCCTAGGATTGGATCCTCAGCATATTCCCCCCAGTACCACATTATTAAGTACACTGAAATTCTCCTCCTACTTTTAGAGTAGTGTTATTCCTTATTATCCAACCCACCTTATTTACTGGACTAGTTATCAAGCTATCTTAGAACATCCCATCTTAGACCTTGGACTATTCCTTATAAAGCAGTTGCTGCAGACTACCACCTCTGACTGTAGCCAATCAGCTCAAGTGCTTGCCAGCTGCTTAGTAACAATTTATATTGTTACATTTCTCTCAAAAAGACAGAAAAACAGCCAAACCTATATGGTTAGCTGTTAGTCTCTTCCTGATTGACTCATTTGTATATCAAATAGACAATTACAAGGAGTTTAGGTTATCCTCTGTGCATAGTTTGGACACTATAGAGAAAGAATAAAGACTTTTGATTATTCTTATAACCTTTCAGCACAGTGATAGTACCTGGCTTCTTATAGATAGTAAGCCAGTGTTTTCATAAACATAGCTGACAGAAAACCAACTGAGCAGGGAGTGTAGGTGTGAATGTGCTTCCTCTTGAGGGAGTTTTTTGTGATGCCTGATGATGATGAGTCCCAAAAACATCTCCCACCTAAAACAATCAGCTTGACACATTTTTGAAAAATCAAGACATGTATCATTATGGCTTTAATTGATTGTCCAGAAGAATCACAATTCAATTATAACTTCTATAAAAACAGCTGTAAAATGTTTGCTTAATACATGGTTTGGATTGAGTGAGATTGAGATTTAACATCAAATTTTAACAAAATGACTCAAAAATTATTGCATAGATTCTGTTGAAAAGTCTCACTTGAAAACCAAGTTGATTTTCAGTAAAAAGTAGGCATCTGTGAAGTTGGGGCATGTATACGTGTAAGGCAATGACCCATAAAAGAAAACACAAGTTGGGGTTTTTATGTGTTGAAAAAAAACTGTGATCTTCCTGGTTGTTTCTCATTGAGTTTCAATCATAAAAAGAAAATTACTCAGAAATTTTCGGAAAAACTAATGATCAATGTGATCTTGAAGAAATACTTTTCTATTCAAATATTTCTTTCACAGAAAATTACAAATCAAATCCTGATGGATTCTTGAGAAGAATTCATGGTGAAACTGTGTGTGAGTGCTGAGGAAAAACTGCTGGTTTGAGGCTGTGGTCTTACAAGAGCAGAGGATATTTTTCCTACCAGTGTAAGTATCAATGGTATTTTAAGCAGCATGAATCTTGCCATAATCCAAACCCTCTGTGTGTTCCCAAACATAGGTGGAAAAAAACTACTCCCCAAGTTACAGTCCATGGCACACAGATATTTGAATTAATTGGCAAATTTCACTTGTTGGTGAGTTTTAAATGCTGTGAAATTCCTTGTGATATCATTCAATTCCTTGATTCACTCAATTCATCCACCAAAACTCCCTTTCATCATCTCTTGTCCTCAAACCTTCCAATTCCCTCCCCATCACTCCTTGGCCTCAATTACTCCTATCTCTCTCTTTACTCCTCTAATCTACCTTAAAAATCATCACCACGTAGACTACATTAGGAATCTGATAATTCTCAAATCTTCAACTACCACTTCTATCTCTCACCACTCTTCAATATCGTCTAATTATCATCAATATATTTCCCCTCTCTATTCTTTCCCTCCTATAAACACTTCATGGCTATCTTCTCAATGGTGTAGAAAACCAAAATCACATACTCTACAACTCATCATCATATTTCCTTAACTCATTTATCTCTCCTTATTACACAGTTCCAGTGTTCTCCTCACTTATATACATACTAGTGGTTGTCCATCCTTACTATCTAAAATTCTTGTGGTAAATCTCCCTAAAGCTCCTTTCTGTACTCTAGTATATGTTTTCTGATCTCTTTATCTTTTAGTCTGGTTTTATGTTTCACAGTATTCAACAATAATTAACCACTTGTCCAGCAACCAAATTATTTTTCATCTTATACGGACAAGATCTTGGTCTATTTCAAGGTAATCTTCAGTATTTCTCTTGTCAAACAATCAATCCTTTTCAAAACTTTGTGTGTAGCCAACCAAATTTGTTTCTCCCCAAACAATTTCTTTTCACCACCTGATTACTTTTCAATAATCATTCCTGTACCACTAACCTTTTTTGGTCACCAAATGATTGCTTTCCACAAAAAACTGTCTTATTTTTTGTACATCCAAACGAGGTTCTGTGAAAATAACAGTTGGATCTGCTGTTGACTTCACACAACAGTTACTTACAGGAAGAATTTGAAATTTATACTGAGTTACGTTGGGTTTTGGCTTGTATCAGAAGTTGACTGGAAAAGCCAGATACAGCTGCATCAACTTTATGTTCTCTTGTCACCAAATGACACAATGGAATTGATCCATCTGAAAAATATTTGGG
This sequence comes from Puccinia hordei, assembly GCA_007896445.1. NCBI lineage: Eukaryota > Fungi > Basidiomycota > Pucciniomycetes > Pucciniales > Pucciniaceae > Puccinia > Puccinia hordei. The sequence continues at coordinate 1,012,097 of RDRW01000050.1, forward strand.
TCCAATTCTTCCTCCAGAATTGTGATTGATGGGTTGGTATCCCTAATGGTATTTGAAATTGACAGACATATATTGATTTATGATTGGGGTCCAAGCTGATTGAAGAAAGGATATAGGTTACCAAATTATTGAAGAGTGTCTTTGTGAGTGCATATGAAATGGATTCTAAACAATAGTCCAGTCAGCCAAAAACAGTTTCATCCAACTAAGAGCATCTATCCATCCCATTAGCACTTGAAAACTGAAAATTTCAATTATCAAATATGTAATATAATGTGATGATTAATACGTTGCTTCCCAGGATGATTTCTGTCGGACTAAGATAGAATATTTCAGAATGGAGGAATGGGCCAGTAAGATTTCTTACAAGAGTTTTAAAGATGATCTGGATTATTTGTCTGCAATGTTCTTTCAGTGGAGGCTCTTAAGTGAACTTTTTGGGGTAAGTCGAGTGATTCATTCATCTTGGCTGCGCGGAAGAGGATAATGTATAATGATTTGAAACCTTAACCTCATAAGGAATGTT
>RDRW01000375.1:0-35000 GCA_007896445.1 Puccinia hordei
ACACAGGTGAGTCCATTCGAGAGTTGGTGAGGCAATTCATTGAGAAAAAGCAAAGTGGCAGCGGATAAGAAGCAAATATTTTTACCCGTGGAGCAGAAACCAAGCCTCAACCAGAACCTACGGCAATATGATCGCAACTAATCGCTGGGAATGTGGAGTCCACCAGAGATGCATTACGGAGAAGAGGACGAGAAATTCAGATTGGTTTTGGCCTACGAAGATCCCCAAGGAATGGGAAAAGAGAAGGAGGAAACCAATGGTCCCACAAGTCAAGCAAAACCCGAGAAGGTGGAAAAAGCTAGGGAAGACATACCTAAGCCACCAGCACCAAACCAGGAGGTCAATCAAAAATCAACAACGGAAAAGAAAAGGAGGTCAAGTTATCCTGGAGCTTGGGTTGAAGGAACCTCTGATAATGAAAGTAGCGTAGGAGAGGATATTTCGGAACTAGAACAGGTGCCTGCGAAGGGGCAAGGGAAGAAGGAAGCGGACGAATCAGTAAATGAACCAGTCGAAAACACGGTGGATAGAGTCAAAGTTGGGGGGGGACTGAGGAAGAAGATATTAAAACAAAGCTTCACACTCACCTTGGAAGAACTCCTTTTGGTTGCACCAAAATTTATCCAAGAGCTGCATAAGTTACCAACATCTGAGGTAAAGACAATGAATCGGCAACAGAATTCAGGGAGGTGCCATCGGAGAGACTTTGAGGAGGAATCAAACGGATTTACACGGAATTCAACAATAGGGGAATCTCTTACTTATGCATGCCCGTTAGGATTTGTAGAAGTAACTATTAACGGAAGGAAAATAAAAGCATTAGTGGATAGTGGCGCTGAATTGAATATTATGCCTGAAAACGTAGCTCTCCAATTGAAATTACCCCCACCAGGGAAATTAGTATGAATATCACAGGTATTGGTGGCCACTCGTCTCCCATTGTGGGATTGGCCGAATCTATTCCATTCCATATAGACACCGAGGACAACAAGGCGGCAAATTTCTTCATCGTTCGAGGGAAGGTGTATACAGTGTTGGGCCGACCCTTCTTGGCGGATCACAAAGTACGGCTGGAATTATCAAAATCACGGGGAGAGATATTGAGTTATGAATTATGGGATGGGGGAAGATTATGTATACCTATTTGCACTCCAGAAATTCCAGGATGGGAAATGGCACCACCTCGTAGGATTGCTGGCAAGTGTTCCCATAGCATTCAAATGGGTAACTATCAGAGCAAGGATAAACTAGAAGAACCAAAGGGCGGAGGACTGGACGGTAAGTTGGACGAGAAATTAGGGAAGGAATTGGACAGTGGTGCAGACATGGGAACGGAGGACAATGGAATGGATACGGGGACAGGCGGCCGGACGAGTAACGGATTGAGTAGGAGTCTAAAGGAAGATACAGAGTCAACAGGGAGTCAAGATTCATTAGTATTCCCTCCAAACACCCCTTTAAACGTGCTCACAGAATATTTTGGTAAGCTCAGTGGAAAAACCAAGGAAGAGGATAATGGAGGCAAGGAAGGGACAAGGGGACATTTAAACAAGGAGGTTAGGAATGAAGGTACAGATAATTGGGTGACAGGCTGTTTAGATTACTCACAGAATTGGGACACAAGGTGGACAGAGTGCCCAGATTATACCTTCCGGGGGCGAACACGAAATTATAAAGTCAACAGTATGTTAGGGTTAGATTACTTGGACCAAGGATTTCCAACACAGGATTTTTTGCGAGTGTATCCAGAGACGGTTCCTTGCAGAGGGGACGGGTATTGGTCAGAGCTTCCGGGATACACAGCTGGACGAATTGGGTTTATGATGTTACTAAACGGTGAAGGCGTCGAAGGTTATCTGAAGAATGAACTAATCTGGCCTGGTCATTGGTGGATCCACGAAAGCGACCGAATGGAGCTATATGCAGGAGGGGACAATGGCTATAAATATATTCAAAATCAGAGATTATGGGATTCTAGTAAGGACAGGGACGCTGAAGAGGTAGAGTTCTTAGCTAGAGCCGTAACCCGGATGGTAGGGACTTTTGGTAGGTTCAGTTTACAAGGGTTTGGATGGGCCATTCGTGAAGAACAAAAGAGGCTGGGGGAATCTTACGCCACCTTTTGGGAGGATTGGGAAGATTTAGCTTTTCAGTATTAAAAAAAAATATTATAGGTAAAAGTGTGAATAAGTTGTACTTGTAGAAACATGTACAGTTATGTGCAATAAAGTGGGTCTGGGGCAGGCTTGAATGTAATTTTTTAGATTCTTCATATACTCAGGAGTGGTAGTTTTTGTGTATTGTTTGTTTTTGTGTTATTTTTATTTTATTTTTTTTCTCTCTTTCTATGTGTCTCAATATAAGTTCAGGAGGAGTTTGGGACAGTAAGCAAAGAATGGAATTCATTGCCATAAAGATAAGAAAAAAGGGAAGACAAACTAAAAATAGTACAAATACACAGATCATGATAAAATAATCAGGGAGGTTACAAGCCAGTATGGGCACTGGAGATTGATAGCAGTGTTTTTTTTAGCTTTTTTCTTTTTTTGGAGTTATGTAGTTATTTATTTATTTTTTTTTTGGGTTTAATAGTTATAGGATCTCGGGCGCGTGTATGGGAAAAGCAAAACAAAAATCGACTAAACAGGCGACAAACTATCAGAGGGAGGGGAAAAAGGGGTCGTAAACGGGGATGACAGTGTCTAAGAGGCCCAGGCGGAGTAGGGCGGAAACAAGAGTTCGGTAGACGAGGCCCGCGTTGGAGGTGGGATCGGCAAACATCGATTCCCTACAACTCAACAGTTGAGGATGTCAGGAGGGGGCACTGATAGGACAAAGAAAGAAATCAGTCGAGTAGGGTGAAGGGAGGAAGGGATAAACTTACAAACGGTCGGAACGATGGCGGTACCAATCCTCCAGAAGATCAGCATCCATTCGTAGGAGGTTGTGGGCTCGCCAATCAGGGTGATCAGGCGGGAGGCGATTCAAGGATCGGCGGAGGACCTGTAAGAAGTTGAGGAAGCTATAGGCAAAGAAAGCGGCGCTGTATTGATCGTCGGTCGGAACTAGTGGGTCGGGGCCTGTGCTAGGAGGAGGAGAAGGAGCAGTGGATAAGACGGAAGGGGAAGAACGGTGGGCTAGAGGGGATCGGGGAGGAGAAGAGCGGTGATACGGGGAGGAACGGCGAGCACGGTTAGGGGCGCGGGCAAGAGGAGGTGTAGGACGACGATGAGCGGGGGGTGTAAACGGTGGTAATGGGGGAGGAAGCTGAGCCCCCTGGATAGGACGTTCGTGATAAGGAGGAGGGGGATCTCGGATAACATAGGTTGGGAAGCGTGGGGCGGGCAGTTGACCAGAAACGCTACCAGCGGGTTCGTGGCGAGGAGGGGACTGAAGATCCATGAGGAGCTGTAGCGGACATAAACAAGATGTATATGTAAATAAAAACAATAGGTAAAATAAAAGTACAATGGGTGTTAGCGATCAAGAGGAAAGACGGGAGGATCAAAGAAAAGGAAAATGGGGGAACGAACGAAGCAGGCAGTAAGGAGGACAATCGATGGGAATTGGAACCAGAGGAGGACGGCGAATAGTAGACGAGGTGACGCAGAAATGGAGCTAAGAGCGGTCGTTTTAACGGCAAGAAAAGGTGATCGATCGACGGAGCAGGCGAGGCCATTACAGGCAGCGGTAAAGGAGGAGTCAGCACGGGTTGGCACGAGCAACAGAGGCAAGTCACGAAGGTCCAGAATCAGGGAATCGATAGGGCCGGAAGCGATAAGGGGATGGCGACGGCGCATGGCGGCCGCCACGACGAGCAAGGAATCCAGACGCGAGTAGCTAGGAGGGAAAGAAAAACAGTCAGCATAATCAATGAAAAAGATATAAAAAAAAGGGAATGACTTACTATGTGTTGTCGAAGGCGGTGAGGTAAACAAGATCGGAGATTGGCGAGGTGGAGATGAAGTTGGAATAGGAACCGAGCCGAGACTGAACTAGGGGGGGGAGCCATATTCCGATGACGACTGAACACGGTATCTGAGTAATTCCGAGTGGGATCGGAGGTAGCGCAAGGACAGAGCGGAGCGCAAAAAAAAAAAAAAAAAAAAAAAAAAAAAAAAAAAAAAAAAAAAAATATTGCGTGTAGGCAGCAATTAAGTTTGTTAGCTGAGGGTAGGGGTGGGCAAATCCAACCAATTCATGAATAAGTACACCAGAATATTAGACAGCTTATGCGCTCAAATGAACTAAGCTGATCTAAAAAAAAAAAAAAAAAAAAAAAAATTCTCAAGTAAGTTTACTAGTTATTGCATTTATTTATAAAAGGGGAAACAAATCAATTTTGGCTAATTCTTACACTTACAATAAAACAATAAACAAATAAATAAAGACATACCAATTGGGCTGATTATTTAATTTACAGGGGAAAGTACGGGTATAAGTAGGTAAGTGGGCAGGGGACAGTATTACAAACAGTAAGTAGGCAGCAACACCAGACAGGATGGGGGGAACAATTGGGGCGGCAAAATACAAAGGGGTTGCAAAGAAAATTCGACCAGTAAACCAACCAATGCCACAAGGGCTGAACCCGCCATTGGAAAGACCAACATTATCCCGCGACCCGTATCAGACACCCCTCACACCATGGCCACCAGAATTCATGGAAACAAAGAGAGTGACGGCAAAACGATTGGAAGCGGTAAATTTTGGACCACCTAACTGGCTAAGCAAGGAAGAAATGAAATTATTGAAACACGTGATTGTACTCCGGGAAAGGGCCATAGCATTCACAGAAGAAGAGAGAGGGATACTCAAGCACGAATATGGGCAGCCATACAAGATACCGGTAATTGATCACGAACCTTGGCAACAAAAACCCATTCCTATCCCAAACTCAATAAGAAATGAATTTGTAGAACTAGTAAGAAAGAGAATTCAGACAGGACTTTATGAGCAATCAACATCCAGCTATTCCAGTCCTATCTTCTGTGTGGCCAAGTCAAATGGAAAGTTGAGGATTGTACATGATTTGCAACAGCTCAACAAGGTTACAATTAAGGATGCAGGGTTACCTCCAAAAATCGAGGAGTTTGTGGATTCATTTGCGGGAAGGGCGTGTTACGGCTTAGGCGACATTATGGGTGGTTACGACGAAAGGGAATTAGATCCAGTATCTCGACCTCTCACAACCTTTGAAACACCTTTGGGCAGGCTACAGTTGACAAGATTACCTCAAGGTGCAACAAATTCAGTGGCGGTATATCAGGCTCAGATGGTATGGATACTACAGGAGGAATTGCCTGAGAATGTGGGAATATTCATTGATGACGGAGGCATAAAGGGACCTAGGTCAGATTATGGTGGAGCAACATTGGGGGAGAATCCCACTATACGACGTTTTATCTGGGAATATGCTATTACATTGGAAAGAATTTTATTTCGAATAGAGGAGGCGGGACTTACTATCTCAGGAGAAAAATTTGCGTGCTGTGTCCCAGCTTTGGACATTGTAGGTCATGTGGTTTCCAAGGAAGGGAGGACAATATCGGTGAAGAAACAAAACAAGATACAAAGCTGGCCTCCACTCACATCTAAGAAGGAAGTACGGCAATTTTTGGGCCTATGTGTTTACGTCAGAATGTTCATCAAAGACTTCTCGGCAATAGCGGCGCCACTACGACGGTTAACTAGATTGGACACAGAATTTATTTGGACGCAGGAGTGTGAAGAAGCATTTGAAGCCTTAAAGAGGATTGTGGGAGAGGAAATTGTGTTGAAGGGAGTGGACTACGACAAAGGAGCGGGGAAGATTAAATTGGCAATAGATTCAAGTTATTTAGCGGCAGGGGCGGTTCTGATGCAGGAGGATAAAGAAGGGTTGGATCGACCGGTGTTATACGAATCAGTTAGTTTTACGGAAAAGGAATCCGAGTATGCCCAGTCAAAACTTGAGCTCTTGGGGGTTAGGAAGATCTTGAAGAAACTGCAGATATTACTGTGGGGACAACATTTTGAGTTACAAGTGGATGCAAAAGCTCTTATACAGATGATTAATACGCCAAGTTTGCCAAGTGCCCCAATGACAAGATGGGTGGCATTTATTCAACTTTTTTCTTTTGAGTTGGTGCATAAACCAGGGAAGACATTTACAATGCCGGATGGATTATCAAGAAGACCATTGGATAAGGACGACGTAGCTAAGGACGCGGATGAAGAGGACGGATGGGTGAAACCACACCCTGGTATGGGAGCAAAATCAGTGGGAATTGTAGAAACACAGATTACTGGAGCTGGCAGGGAACAAGTGGGATTTTGGAAACATATGAAGGAGTATCTAGAAACGCTCAGGAAGGCAGAGGAATGGTCAGATACAGAATTTCAAAGGATTAAGCGGAGGTCATCAAATTACTTTATACAGGACGGACAACTGAGGAAGAGAAGTGAACCATATAGTCAAGTTATTGTGTCGGTGGAAGTCATTCAACAGAAGATAATGAAGGCCATGCACGAGGAATTAGGGCATCGTGGAGCAACAGAAACATATAGGAGGATAAAATTGCGGTATTGGTGGGAAGGAATGAAGAAGATTATTAGGAAGTGGGTTCAATCGTGTGAAAGTTGCCAGAAGCGCAGCAGGATATTACAAAAGGAGGAAGGAAAAGCAACATACAAAACCACATTATTTGAAAGGGTTAGTATGGATGCCGTTCACATCAAGGCGGGTCTATGGAAGTATTTAGTAGTGGCGAGGGATGACTTTTCGGGATGGGTGGAAACAGTAGCGTTGGCAAAACTCAGTTCAAAGAAGGTGGCAGAATGGTTCTTGGCGGAATGGATTTACAGATATGGAGTGCCCAAGGAAGTTACAGTAGACGGGGGAGCGGAATTCAAAAAGGAACTACAAACGGCAATGAAGAGGGTGGGTACTAATCTTAGGATAGTGACCCCATATTATCCAGAAGCGCAGGGAATGGTGGAAAGAGGACATAAAGAAATTAAGGACGCGTTGACAAAGATGTGCGGTGAAAATGGTAAGAAATGGAAGGAGTACCTACCTCTGGTAACATTTGCAGATAGGATTTCCACAAAAAGAACAACTGGCTACTCACCGTATGAACTTCAGTTTGGGCAACTAGCAATTTTGCCAGTGGATCACGAACTAGGCAGTTTTCTGACGGTCAATTGGTCAGAAATTCAAACAACAGCAGAATTGTTGGAGGCAAGGACACAACAACTGGCGGTCAAGGAACAGAGGATGGAAGAAGTGCGGCAAAAGATGAAGAAGGCTCGGGAAAGTTCGGTGCGGTACTGGGATAGGCGGCTGGCACATCGTCTACGGAAACCACTTGAACCAGGAGACTTAGTTTTGGTATACAATAAGGCACTAGAAACACAATGGGGAAGTTTGTTTAAAAATAAATGGAATGGACCCTATAGGATAGTCAAGCAGATAAAGAAAGGGCCATATGTATTGGCAGAATTGGACGGGACCATACTAACCAGGACTTTTGCAGCAAATCATGTGAAGAGGTTTTATCCAAGAGGAGAGTCACAGACAGAAGAAGGTGAGGAATTGACACAGGAGGAATTGGAAGAGGAAGGGGATGAACAGGAGGAATTAGAAGGGGAAGAGGAAGGGCCAGAGGAATTGGTAGAGGAAGAGGACACACAGGAGGAGGAAGAAGGAGAAAGAGAAGAGGAAGAGTAGCTAATAATACAATAACAGGAAATAAAAATAAAATAAATAAATTATTCAATCATTAAGGAGTTTGAATTGTGGTGGGAGAGTTAAGCTGTGGAAGTAAGCAACGGTACAAAATTTTAATTGGAAAGTTATTTGGTAGGCAAACAGTTTCCTTTGTTTAGCTGAGGGAATAGGGTGGGCCAATGTTACAAAAATAATTACAACCAATGTCATAAAGTTACAACCAATGTTACAACAATTACAAGTATTCATTCATTAAAAATTACGCGGATAGGATATACAACACAGAAGAGGACAATGGACGGATGGATCTTTGGAATGGGAAAAATACAGATGGAAGACGTGGACGACAGTGGAAGTGAAGTTAGACTGGGATAAAAGAATACAAGGACAATAGGACTGACAATATTAGGGGGATTCGTTGACTATGGGCATCTAGGGGAGAATATTTAGATTGGGCATTGACTAGGAAGTAAAGGATGAAATAGTTCCAGATCTTACCTTGGGGTGTTGAATCTAGATATACCTTTGTTTGTGGAATGCAACTAGTCTTTTTCTGGGGATCAACATCATTTACGGGGAATATAAGAGGATTGGATTTTAAGTGGTTTGTTAATTCGTCTAGCATTTGGATCATGGATACGTATTAGGAACGGAATCAAGGATTACAGTGCAGATTGAGCGGTATAGTTAGGAATTAGGTGTTGAAACTCGGAATTGGATATGGTTGTTAGGGAGGGGAGATGGATCAGTAATTATAATCAGGACTTTATTCAACTGGCATTCTGGTATTGGAAGACAACAACATTTTTACGAGAGGAAGCAGGATCCGGACATATGGACCTAGGATGAAAGGAAATCACTACATTAAGAGGATTCATGTGGAGGAATATTCAAGTAGTGGGCTTTTGGCATTTTTCACGAATGCTGTGGACAGCATTAAGTTGGGGGGGGATGTGGTGCTCCATTTGCGTGACAATGCCAAAAGCGCATGGTGGAAGCATTGGGATAGCATACACACAAGCAACATTCATTACAAGAGGAGGAATAGTATAATAAATGTAAGATACACTTCTACGCAGGACAATAGGATTACAGACAGCATGGCGTTATGGGGAATGGAATGGAGGACAAGGGGTACATAGGATGGAATGGGGTATAAAGGAAGGGAATAGAAGAGGTGGAAGGGATTTGGGAGAACATGTCTCAACCAGGAAGGTAGAAGGTAAGGTGGTAAGTAGTGGGAGATCATGTCTCAACCAGGTATGGAAGGAAGGATGGAAGGATGTTATTGGTACAGACAGTTATAAGGGTATACCACCTTTATAAGGGTGGTATATGGCATTATAAGGGTGGAGGAATCAGTATTTCGTGATTTGGAGGGAGGAATTAATTAGGTGAGGAGGAAGAAGGGAGGAAGGAGCAATGTGGGAGGAGAGGCTTTGACCCCCAAATATTCTGGGTGGAAGGAGTTAACAGCTGGTCATGCAGGCGTGTGGATTATGTGTCATGTTGTTTGGTTCCCATATCAATACATGATATCATGCTGTGCAATATATGCAGGCAGATAAGGTGTATAGATATGTCCCTGCAGCATTATTCCCTCATTGTTTGGCAGGCAGTGCAGTACGGATATCCAGGGGCTGTGCAACGGATTATATCCCTTAGCAACATAGGATATCATTTGGTACAGCATATGCAGGCAGATAAGGTGTATGTGTGGTTTCCTGCAGCTTAATTCCCTCCCAGGGCGAAATCTTGCAGCATAGCACACTCACAAGGAGCTCCCCTGGAGCTAAAATCCCTCACTCTTCAATATATAAGGAGGCCTCTTTCCCCCTTTTTCATTTCCCTTTTTTATCATCAGCCTACAGAGGTTTGGTCACAGTGGTTATTTATTTAGTGTTAGTGTGTTAGTGGTAGTGGTAGTGGTAGTGGTAGTGGTAGTAGTGGTAGTAGTAGTAACAGTAACAAATAGTATTATTAACAGTAACAAGTAGTAGTAGTAACAGAAGCTCTAGTATTGATTAAAGTGCCTTATCAAGAGATTGTTTAAGGAAGAGATCATTACCAACCTTCCATTAACAACCCATTATTAGTAACAATTTATATATTATAGAATTAATCCCACTGGATTATTTTTTATCCATCATTGTTAGAAGTTGTAACAGATCTACGTGAATAAGTGATTTGAGGTATCTAGGACTGATAGAGATTACTATATAAAAGTAAGATCTATCTTGGAATCAGCCATATCTTTATAAATATTGATTACAAGACTCTTAGTTATTTGCATAGTACCATTTAGAGGGGCAGGTCTTTCAAGCCACCCGTAAGTTGTAATAGCCTTTCAACCTATTTGCAATTTATTTCCCTCTCAGCGGATATTTCACCAAATATAACATTTAGTGTCCCACAAGAGTCCTACAACGGTAATGTTGAACGAACCAATCGCAGTTTGCTTGACATGGCCCGCACATTTCTGGTACATGCTAAACTTCCCTCACATCTTTGGTTCCTTGCTCTCAAACAGGCCACGCATATTTTCAACAGAGTTGTACATGATGGGTCATCCAAGACTCCTTATGAGATCTGTATGAAGTTGGTACCCTCACTCGACATGGTTCGGATTTTTGGATGTTGGGCATACATGCACAACATCAACTATTTGAAGCAATTCACCCCTCAGGCTCGCCCACTAATTCACGTGGGAGTTTCTGATGTGGCCCATGGGTGGATCCTCTGGTATCCTGTATCCAACAAGCTTGAGCGCTCTGCTTCTGTCAATTTTCATGAAGACAAACTCCCATATGTATCAACTAATCCTGGGGAACTAACTTCAGTCCTTAGTTCTATCCGCGTCCAGCATCTAGGTGATTTTGCATTGATGAAAGAATTTGATGTTCAAGATGTATTTGGATTGGAGCTTTAAGATAAATTACTAAAGACCAAAACCAGACTGAAGAGATAACAAGATCAGAGAAATAATTAAGATAAGAAAAAATAAAGAAACTTGTTGTACCACTTTAATGAACAAGGATGTATAGATATGTTATGAAGAGAATATGAATTAAGGATCTGAAGATGAGAGATTGCTGAAGACAGCTGGAAGAATTAAAGGTCAGAGACAACAAGCAAAAAGAATAAGAAAAAATGGCAACCAACTTGTACACTTTTAGTTTTTAAGAAGTATAGTTGAGTTGGTTGATAGATTGTGTGAAGTAGCGCTTTGAGAAGAAGATGTAAAATAAGGAAAGGAAAAGATAGACGAGATGTGAAGTATGTTGATGAGAGGATTGCGTTAGAGGTATGTAAGAGAATGGAAGAGATTGGGTAGATGACAGAATCAGGGATAGGTAGGAGAATCAACGATGGAGAAAGAGGAGAGATAGATTGATTGGAAGGTTATTAAATTGGTTCTAGATGAGAGATGTCGACGAGGAGAATTGGAGTAAGGAAAAAGAAAGGGGTTAAATAGAATGATTGAAAGAAAAGGAAGGATAAGGCGTTGAGAATTGTTTTTTATTAAATTAATTTAACAATGATGTCATTGATAATTGTATTTAATGACATCATAGGTAGCACAAAAGCGCGGAGGGTTACTGGGAATAAAAAGAGGCTAAGAGAATTATTTAGGGATTTCAACAAGATGCTTGTCTTGACTCGGCTGTTTCTCTTTCCCCTTTTGTGTCCGACGCACCAGACACATATGGACAGGCTTTAAAAACCAACTGCAAATCCGACTGGATGAAAGCATGCGATACGGAGGTCGGCATGATGTTATCACTGCATGTGTGGGATGAGGTCCCTGTGGCAGAAGGAAAAGATGTCCTCAACTGTTGATGGGGCTTTGCGCTCAAACGGAACCAAGAAGGCGTTATCACCCGATTCAAGGCAAGGATTGTTGCTCAGGGATTCCGTCAAGTTCATGGGGTAAATTTCTGTGAAACCTTTGCCCCGACGCCTACTTTCACATCACTTTGCACGCTCCTTGCAATGGCGTCGCGAGTTTTCTTGGCCAGTATCTTCCTTTGACTTCAAATCTGCTTTTTTACATAGCGATATTGATCATGAGGTGTATGTTAGGGGCGTTGATAAACGCACGCCAAGCGCGCACGCCAACGCCAACCCGCACACCAATTTTTTTTGGCGTGCGGGGCCTACACGCCAATTTTTTTTGGCGTGTAGGATCTACACGCCAAAATAAACTGGCGTGTGAGACCCGCACACTAAAAATGGCGTGTGGGCCCCGCACACCAAAGAAAATTGGCGTGTGGGACCCGCACGCCAATTGTTTGGCGTGCGCTCCCACACGCCAATTGTTTGGCGTGTGGGAGCGCACGCCAAACAATTGGTGTGCGGGTCCCACACGCTCACGTAATCGAATGGGCCCTCCCATTCAATTACATGAGCGGGGGATCTGTATATCCCATACACATAATACATGTATGTATTATGTGTATGGGATATACACATCCCCCGCTCACGTAATCGAATGGGAGGGCCCATTCGATTGCGTGAGCGAGCCTGAGTCTGATTCCTTTCAGGAATCAGACCGTTGGTCTGGTTGTTTTCAACCAGAACGACCACGAAATCAACTAACCGATGATCACCACCCACCAATTCAAAAAAAAGGAAGTTGTGAGTAACAAAAAAAAAAAAAAAAAAAAAAAATGAAAAAAAAAATCCAAAAAAAATCAAAAAAAAAATCAAAAAAAAATCAAAAAAAAATCAAAAAAAACTCAAAAAAAATCAAAAAAAATCAAAAAAAAAATCAACAAAAAATCAAAAAAAAATCAAAAAAAAAATCAAAAAAAAATCAAAAAAAATCAAAAAAAAATCAAAAAAAAATCAAAAAAAAATCAAAAAAAAATCAAAAAAAAATCAAAAAAAAATCAAAAAAAAATCAAAAAAAAATCAAAAAAAAATCAAAAAAAATCAAAAAAAAATCAAAAAAAATCAAAAAAAAATCAAAAAAAAATCAAAAAAAATCAAAAAAAAATCAAAAAAAAATCAAGAAAAAATCAAAAAAAAATCAAAAAAAAATCAAAAAAAAATCAAAAAAAATCAAAAAAAAATCAAAAAAAAATCAAAAAAAAATCAAAAAAAAATCAAAAAAAAATCAAAAAAAAATCAAAAAAAAATCAAAAAAAAATCAAAAAAAATCAAAAAAAAATCAAAAAAAAATCAAAAAAAAAATCAGAAAAAAATCAAAAAAAATCAAAAAAAAATCAAAAAAATTACAAAAAGTGAGAAATTAAAAATGAGAGAAAAACCCCAAATAATCCAAAAAAAAGGGATTTTTTGGGGTTTAATTTTGTGGGAGAAAAAAAGCCCACAGGCCCAGGGCTCCAAGACCCAACTGGCCCAAAGACAGGGCCCAATGGCCATAAGAAGGGGCCCGCCTCTGCCCATCACCTCCAGTGGGCCCACAGGCCCACTTTGATGCTCCAAAGGGGCAATAAAACATTCAAAGGGGCCATTCAAACCCCCCAGGCAGCTCAAAGGGCCCCGTATAAGCCCCAGACGCACACCATCCCCCCCAAAAGTGGCCCAATGGGCCCATCTCAAACACATTCATTCCCCCACATATCTTCCAATTTTTTTTAAAAAAATTTTTTACCATAGATATAGTAACACGTGCTGACATACTCTCCCATTCAAATGCTAACAGATTTTGCACAAATCACCAATTTGACTTCAACAATCAACAATGTCTTCACATCAGACCAGTGAACTAGGACGTGAGATTCATTCCTTTATTTTGTGTATAATATAAGTAGCTGGCTCACTCCCACCCACCCTCCCACCATTACACAGGTTTGGATCTCTGGGGAAAATGCACAGAGCTGGCGCAGCACCCTGCGTTGAAACCAGATGAACGTGAAAGCCTGGAGAATTGGGCCTCTAAAATAAAGGCTGAATACGAGCAGTCAGACGATGAGAATGAACAGGTCTCCAGAACCCCGGCGCCGGCTAGAAACACCTTAGGCGCCACTAGGCCTGCTCCACCAAAGTCCCACCCACGCCCTGAATTTGCAACCGACTCAATGGCATACTTATATGCACACACTCCTGATCCCCTACCTCCTGCAACCAACCCAATCCCCACGCTCAATCAATTTGCAAACCAAATCAACAAGGATGTTCAATATGGCCAGCCCAACACAACAAACCCAGCTGATGGATCCCCACGTCGAAGCGGAGAGATGCGGACAGATGTCGAAGGCCACAATACAACCCTCAACACCTTTGGCCAGTCTCTCCTTCAAAGCGTACAAACGGCCCAACAACTCATTGGCCAGAGGTCCTCCAAAGCCCCCAATGCGGAGGGGAGACAAGAAATTAACAATCCAGCCTTCCGGGACACCTCTGAAGACCCTGACGCAGAGGGTGAAACAGATGACTCTGAAGATGGTGCAGAAGACCAGCAAGTCCACCAAAAATTCCTTCATGGACGTCCAAAACCTACCTTCCACCAGGAGCCAGTCCATGAACCTGTGCCACGACAAACCCAATATTGCTATGACATGGTACAAATTGAAGATCCTACGGTTGAAGACCCTACAAGCAAAATGGCGCGCCTGGACAACTCTGCTTCTTCTTCTAAAAATACAGGCCCCATGTATAATCTCTTCACCCCTCATCCCACCTCTCACAAATTCATCACTGCGCAATCACTGCAAGGCCTCAGAATTCCACGGAACCCCCCTGTTGCTGGGCCATCAACAGTCAAGCCACCTACCCAAAGACCACCTGGCAAATCAATTCCTCCCCCCTGTCCTGACGCCTGCTTGTAAGTCACTCCCCATTGCTTATGCACACCCATCTTGTAATTAACATGCCTCCTTTGCGCACAGCTATGGGTCTATTTATCCCTGGCCCAACGCTTCCAAAAGCATTGGCAGATGATTTGAATGAAAATTTGGCGGGTGGAATTGCGTGTTCACACCTTTCAGCCAAGAAAATGATTGAAAACATAGCATTCATCCTCACACACCTTCGCTCAATGGTCACACCACATCCAACAATGCCACAGGAGTTCAGCCGAGTTGTTTGGAGGGAAGTGGATACACTTCTGAAGGCATGCAAATCTGGTAATTAATCACTTTTTTTCTCACTTGTTCATACATCACAAAGGCTGATATTTGTGTGGTATGCAGAGAGAATTGTTAACCCCACTCAACCTGGTGCTCTCTCTCTGATAACTCCTGAAGTTGTCAACATGGCACATCTCGAGGCTTCCCAGGAGAACCGGAAGGCGCCGCCGTCCAAACGTGTCCAGACCCACACACTTGCGGCGAATCTGGCCGGTCACTTTTCTCCAAGTGACCACGCTTATACCCGGCTTAAAAGTGCTTTGCAAGACTTCTGGGCCCTTTGACACATGGAGCAACAGGGCAGTGAATGGCAGCCTCTCCCCCTGGATGAATCTTTGGTGCATACTGCCCATCTTGCATTCCAACAAACTTATGAAAACCTTGGAAGTCACGCAAAGGATGGATCAAGCTCCCAACCAAACACCTCCGGTCTCAAGGACCTTGGTCTATACTTCACGGGGGCTATGTCAGCCTTATGTTACATCTGCAGTCTCCAGGCACCAACAAGACCAAAGTATAAAAAGCTTGATGAGTGGTCAACATCAAATACGCGTGAGCAAATGCGGATACTTGCTGGTCTCCTGGTTTTTGGTCCAACAACCGCCTTCGTCACTAACAAATCCAAGTGCGAACGTCCGACTACTTCAAATGCTTCGGCCTTATTGGAATTTGGCGCCAATGTTCTGAAACATAAGGTCAATAGTGGTAATACTTCTGTGATGCCTCACGGGACTTTGGATAACCTCCGATTATACTTTCTCAACTTTTTGTGCTCCATGGGATTTAACCGGATTAGTCATGATGGTTTGCCAATGGTTGATTGGACAAAAACCCATGAAGAGTTTCACAAATGTTTTTCTATTCAAAACCTCCAAATTTTGTTTTCCCAAGATATAGAAATAGCTGTAGCCAACTACCACTTCTGATATATGTACCGGGGGTTGTTTTTTCTTTGGTTTCCCTTTTATTTCTCATTCACATGCCCTTGAGTTGTAATTTCCACCACTGTCTTGCTCATCCACTTGAATGAAACATCATACCTAAGTGTTTTTTGAAATATAACCCAAACAGAGTATTATTAATAGGCATCCAAGGAGTACTCATGTGGGTTTGTGGTTTCTACCTTATTGAAGGTAGGTTGTGGCCAATTCTTGATGATATATCAGCATTAAACTATAGATTATCCAGAATTGGGCTATTGGGATTCCTTAGTGGTATCATAATTATTATAGGGCATTAAGGAAAAAACCCGGCTTTTCCGCGTTTACACACAGTTTTACGCAGCGGCGACCTCAAATTTGCTGCGCAGCACACCCAGTTTTCCGCTTTTAAACATGGTTGTTTTATGTATTTTTTTGCGGGCGGATTTTAATTTTTTTTCAACATTTTAAAAATGTTTAATATACTTCCAGGGGTGTAGAAATTTATGATATTTTTTATTTCCCGAAAAAACAATGTCTTCTATTTTTTTTTGCCCATTACATATCAGTTCAGGAATGTAATTCAGGCGTATATTCACCATTTGTAAGCATTTTCTAGCTGTTATCAGTAGTGTTGATAACAATTTCTCTTTCTTATACGTATTATTTGTGTGCGCATTCTTAGTCTGTACTAATGTCTCTTTGTTGTTAATTACATTTATTATTTATTAATAAATTATTAACTTGAAATTATGTCTCTTGCTTTTTATTTCATTTATTTATTTTATTCATTTCGTTTATTCTAGGGCATTAATAAAAAAACCCGGTTTTTCCGCATTTACTTCCGGTTTTCTGCGCAGCTGCGGCTGCGCAGTGCACCCGGTTTTCCGCATTTACACCCTGTTTATTTTTATTTTTAATTTTTAAGCAAAAAGCACGTGGAGGGCGGCATTTGATGCGCGTGACCTCCCCAATCATCCTCATTCAATATTTTATTTAAAACAAATGAAATAAAAAATTAAAACAAGGAAAATAAACAAAACAAAATAAAATAAAATTATGGAGGGCAGCATTTTAAATAAGTAAAACAAGTAAAATAAACAAAATTAAATAATATAGAATTAAATAAATAAGAATGAATGAAATGAATAAAATAAATTAATTAATTAAAAGAAAGAGACATAATTGCAAGTTAATCATTTATGAATAACACAACCTCCCCAATCATCCTCATTCAAAATTTTATTTGAAAAAACAAAATAAATAAGTAAAACAAAATAAAATGAATAGAATACATGAAATGAATAAAATAAAAAGCAAGAGACATAATTGCAAGTTAATAATTTATTAATAAATAATAAATTTAATAAACAACAAAGAGACATTGGTACAGACTAAGAATGCGCACACGAATAATAAGTATAAGAAAGAGAAATTGTTATGAACACTACTGATAACAACTAGAAAATGCTTAAAAATGGTGAATCTACGCCTGAATTACGTTCCTGAACCCATATGTAATGTGTAATAATTATCTTACATGTAACACTCCAAAGCATCATACAATGTACCATACCGCTGTGTATCATTATATTTCCATTTCTTTGTCATGAAATCTGATAACGAGTTAATTTTATAATCCGTATTTGTTTCCAATGAATTCTTCACCCTCTAAAGTGTATGAATCCATTTAAAAACTCCCTAAATATCTTGAAAGACAGACGTGAAGGTGTTTGGAAATAAATTGAGTCCAAAAATCATAAAAATCCAACCAGTGATTTAAAAAAAAACTGTTAGTCACATTAGATTGTACACCCCTTAAAGTGCTTTAAAAAAATTTAAAATTTTGAGAAATCCTGGAAATAATCTGTGGGGATTTTTTATGAAAAAACCGGGTGGATTGGCCAACAAAAATAGAAGCCATAGTTTTTTTGCAAAATAAAAATTAATGTCAGCCACTGAGTACATATCACAGTACCTGACATGTACCACGTAACTGCAATTATTATTAATTATTATTATCTCTAATAATAATTACTATTCTTATTTATTATTATTATACATTCATTATTAGTATTACATTACTATTATAATTATTAAAGTACCTTAATTACAATAATTAATATAAATACTTTGATAATATATTCATTAATAACTCATGAATAATTCTGGTTAAGCTATGTACTCCTGTTATACAAGATACATAGCTTGTAGGCCCTTTGCCCTCCTTTCACGTGAAATATCCAGAGTAACAGATGTCACTCTTTCCCCTCTGATTACGCCCACATTCCTTAACATTGGAATATTTTCACGTATAAGATATGTACTTTAATGTCTTAATAATAAAAGAACTTATTAATATTATAATAATTAATACTTATAAGATGTACCAATAATAAATGACATCATTATAAGTTAATAACTTTATTAATATTAATAACAGATCAATTAATACAAATGTCATGATGTGATCCAATCCCACTAAGGACTACTGATCAAAGATGTGTCCCATAACACAGCCTTAGTAGAAATCACATCATAAACATTAACAGATCCTCCCAAAAGGATCTGTCTTACCCCTGAAGTTCCACAGTACCTCCCAGGTCATGGAAGCGCTCCCAGTTCCCCCTTGAGGAGCTCTTACAATATATAAACAGACTGTAAACAGTTGTTTATCCCAAAGAGAATATTTAGAACACCACAGCACAGTACATACCTTAGAGTTATTTACCTTGCTTAGTTCCCCATTCTCCAACAATCCCCCAATTCTGGATAATCTATAGTTTAATACTGTTATTACCTCAAGAATTGGCCACAACCTACCTTCAATAAGGTAGTCACCACGAACCCAAGTGAGTATCTCCTTGGATTCCTATTAATACTTTGTATTGATTTGGATGCGCCTAATTAGAGCAATTAGAGCAAGCCTCTCAGACAAGACTTACTGATTGAGGAAGTACCTTTTTACAGGACTTAAATATTACCCAAACCACTTTACACCATCAACCTAACTCAGTTACAACCATTAACCACGGTTAGTTCCACACCCAGGCTGACAATTGGGGGTCTGGCCTTTATTTATCCGTGATTTTTCACCCTTTAACCCTTAAAAATCATCACTAACACCTCCTTACCTTTTTATTTTTCGTGAAAATGGCCCTTTGATAGATGCCAGAAATCATTTGTGACTTCAAAAAGAACTCCAACCTATTTCAGCAAAGATATTATCAATTGGACAACCCAGAAAATATCATCACGTCACAGCTAGTGATAACAACTGAAGTCATAGAGGGAGAAGATCAGTTTTACAACTGCACCTGGACTAAAATTAAACAACTTAGACTCACTAATACTTATTCCCCTGACGGCACTTTGCTTAATACTGAAGAATCTGACGTATTACCCAAAGAAGAGCACACTAAAATTGTCAGAAAAGAAATTAGATCAGCTTTAGAAGAAGGAAATCCACCCTTTAATGATATATACTGTGATATAATTTCTTTCAACAATACTTACGTATCTGTTGCCCCTTTTTTGGATTGTGACCCTCCAGAAGTCCCTAGATATCTCCTTAGAAACAGTAGAAGGAACAAAGATCCAAGATTGACTGCTTTTAACTACAGGAAAAATATAAAATCATAAAAAATACCGCTTGTTGTTCTATATTTCTTATCTATAAAAATTCTAAAATTGCAATAAAAACAAAGTCTGTTTCCCAAATTTGAGTCTAGGAAAAAATAAAAACCCTAAAAAAATTGAGAAAAAACTCGAAATTATAAAATAAAAAACATATAAAAAATTAAAAACCAATATCTGGCTGAAGATATTGATCAAAAACAAGAAAAAAGCGCCTTTTTTATAATAAAATCCCGTCAAAATTCTACGTTCTAGTAGATCCACTACTCATAGAGAAATTTTGAGTAGACCAATCGAACCGCAGTAGTAGATTTACACTACTAAAATCCCGTTCCCTTAATCTCTAGAGCCTCCATTCCCAAGGCACTAGTCTCCTGATCCCTACAAATCCTCCTCGATCACGAATTACTTAGTGGTAATACACATAGTTACCGCATATAGGTGGTAATACACACCGTAGTACATACCGGGTGTATACTACATATTACATAGGTGATTGGAAGATTGATCTTCTAGCCTTATCACGTGTTACATACTGTATTCCCCGGATATTCCAGGATCTACAGTATACATACGTGCGCCGACGCACTTCTGGAAGTTCCAGAATACATTCTACAGTGTAATACACGGATAAGACCCTTATATCCGATGATAAGAATCGTTGACGTTAGACTTTCTCACTCAATACTTGAGCTATCAAGGTGTTGAGTAGATCAAAATAACGAGAAACATCAGCAGAATACAACTGTCTGATCCATTCCATTATTACACATCGAGAACAGTGTGTATTAGCCCCGTCAAGACTTTTTTCACCCTACAAATCACGTTTAAGAGTAACTCCGTGATTTGTACATAATAAAAGAGTATACATTAACATAATTAAAAGTAAATTAGATCATTTTTGATCAAGTTACACATTATCTCTCACCCTGAAAGGAAGACTAATCCCCTTTCAGGAATATCTCACAAATCACGTCAAGTCTCTCCGTGATTTATCCAAAATAAAATAAAATTAGTATAAACTAATTAAATCAATTGTAAAACAGATCTTTGATCAGTTTACATCTACCTTCTCCCCCTGAAAGGAAGAATAATCCCCTTTCAAATACATCTCACAAATCACGTCGAGTCTCTCCCTGAGTTGAACACATAAAAACAAATAAAAATAACAAAATTAACTGTTAAACAGATCAATTTGATCAGTTTACATCCACTCTCTCAACCTGAAAGGAAGACTAATCCCCTCTCAGGCATCTTACTAAAATTTCAGCTCATTTTTTGTCATTTCCACCTGGAATTTTAGACATAAAAGCAGCCTCTTTTCAAGTCTTGTCATACTCACAACAAGCAACTTGATTTTACCGCATAAAAATCATAGTACAACTACTATTACTCTCAATAAAGTAACAAATTCACATTACTTTATACCTCTTTTCTCTATAAAACAATGACCCTTTTGAGCCCTCTTCAAAGAAAAATTCTGAAGAGTAAGCAAACATCTTTAAATAAGTAAAAATATAACACATTTTTACTAATTTTATTTTGTTTTTAGTGTCCACCAACGTAGACAAACTCACCCCTGAATTGGATATCTTGAAAGTGTCTGACAAGACCACTACAGCCCGTGACACTAGAGAAACCTCTGAGATTACCACTAACAGAGAAGCCTCTGTTACTCCATCAGACAAGTCATCTGGTGAATTAATCTTTACAACTTATTTCCTTATTAAAAACTCCTACTAACAAATTTTTACGCATTTTTACCATGACTCCTCCTTCCCTTAGATATAGAGGTTACAATGGCCGCACCAGGGAGCCAGAGCCAGGACTTGGATTTCCATCAGCGTCAGTTTTGCCCCCTGGCAGACAAGAATCTTTAAATAAAATTATTTATAGGAGTAAAAAGACTAATGATAAGGGAAATTCTTCTGATTCAAGTCACAGCAGAGGAAAAATTCGAGTTCTATTACAGGATGAAGGAAAACAAGTACTGGTTGAAAGATGTGAGAAACAGAAGCAGCTTCAATGCTGTGAAAGCCCATCTAAGTTACTGCCAGGAGGATTTCCGTCAGATGGTCAGCCTCAAAGGTCTGCCAGCAGCCCTCTACCGCACCAAAGATTGGAACCCACTGAATTTGTCTCCAGGAATCCTTTTCTCTCCCCCCAATCCTTCCAACACTGCAATCAGAACCCAAAATCCCCGTGGTCCCAAGGGCAGAAATGTCAATTCCAGACATCCCAGGAACACAGGGACGAATACTCAGTGGCGCAACCAGATTTATTCAGAGATGGTACGCCTAGGGAGATCCCTCCAAGGGACTTATCAACATCTGGAGCAGGGCAAAATAGCCCGTCAAGAGCGCCAGATGGAAGAATCCCCATAAATTGTAACATTTCCCCATCATCTAGTCAAAAAATTAGAACACAAAGTTCCCCATGTGTAGTAATTAATGACTCAAACAATTTGTTGTAAATCTCAGGTCAATTCCAGGGGCTCTTAACCGGTAGACCCCCGTAAACCCGCCGACTCTAGTTCTCATAAAGCTTAGGGGACAAAATCTCTTGATCTTTAGAAAAGTCAACTCTCTTTAGTATCTCTTTGACGATTCTCTTCGCATTATCTCTTCAATCTCTTCGACAATTCTCATCGACGATTCTCTTCGAATACAATCTCGTTTTCATCAAGATCGAACATCATCAAGACGCTAACCCATCAACTGCGTAAAGTAAAAATTACATTCATTAATCCACTCATCCACTCGTCAAAGATGAAACTCATCCTCTCCTCCTAATTCTTCCTGTTCTCTTCTCTCGGTTACTTTTCTCTCTCTTTATCTCTATAGAACCATATTGCCTTATCGCTATCGCTATTGATCACTCATCATAAAAAACCTCATAAAGAAGAATCATTGTTGGTATTCCTTATTGACCTGATCTTTTATTCTTGTTCTTAATGCCGAGTTACTTATCTTCTCTCTTCTCACTCTCACCTTGTCCTTGTAGTATTTTCTTCTTATTTAAAATTGTCTTCATCGCATAACAGTTAAACAGAAGAAGAATCAACTTTGTCCAAGTGGTATGACCTAGTTCTTTTATTGCTTCACTTTCTCTCCATTATCTTTTCCTGTTTTTTGTTAACTTACTTCTATTCCTTAGTCTGTTTTTGGTTACTAGTAATATCATCAAATTACCATACAATTCTACTGGTACCCCTGAACAACATCAACAAATTACCACATTTCAACATGTAGTAAATGCTATGAACAATAGTAACAAAGCCCTGTCCAATGATTTACAAGAATTATGCCGTAAAATTATGAGAGCCACAGATGAACAGGTGAACTCAGAAGATAGTACATTATATCTTATTCAACAGAGGTTGACTGAAATGGATACCAAAATTGATATGTTTAATGTAGAATTGGCTGACCATTGTAAGACATTTAGTAAACAATTGTCTAATTCTATGACCAGAATTGATGACTGGGTTGAAGAGCAAGGTAATTCCAACCAAGATCTTGTTAAGAAAGTTGAACAATTGGAATTAAAAATTAAGAATTTACAGTCAGATACTACTAATAAAGTAAATTCTCAATTTAGAACCTTTGAAGATGTAGTGAACAGAATTGAGAAACAGTTCACATGTGTTACGTCAGAAATGACCAAAAACAACTCAGATATCATGCACAAGTTGGAAGAACTCCTGACTAGAGATGCCCAACCAAGAAGCAGACATGATACTATTAATGACATTGGAGATGACAGTCAATCTATTCCTCCAGTCATTACAACTCAATTGGCCAATGTGACCCCTTCACCTTTACAGAGTACCCAAGTTGAACCAAGCAGAGATCAAACTGCTACACCAACTCGTAATAATCAACAAATTAGAGTGGCCACATCCACCATTAATACTTTGGATGAAGACAAGGCCATCCACAAATTAGTATTAGCTGGTCTGCCAAAGACTAATGAGTGGCTAACCTTTTCTGGAGTGGGAGAATATGACCACTTTAAATTTATTGATTGGATTGACAACTTGAAAGAAGACACTAATGCCCCTGATCAAATTATATGCTCAAAATTGAATTCAATTCTTACTGGAGTTGCAAATTCATGGTATAATTCTAGGAAAAAAGAAGTACCTGGCAATAAAAATTGGTTATTCTGGAAAAATGAAATCATTAATAAATTTAGCACTCCTGAATGGAAGAGAAAAGTGAAAACCAACTTCAGAAGAAGCAGAATTGACATACTGAGTGATGTAGAACCATCTGATTGGGTTACACAACAAGTGAACAGAATTAAAGCCATTGAAAGAGATGTAGACAATGCCTCTATTAATGATAAATTACTTGGACAATTAGATCACAATACTGAGTACATGATGCGTAGAGTTCTTCAAAGTGACAGTGATTTAACTGAATTCATCAATCAACTGGAAAGTCTTGTCAATGTTAAAAGAAAATACAAGAAAGAAAAGTATAAATCTGTCAAAAAAGATAATTATAAAGATTCCAGGAAATCAGACCAGAAGGAAACCAAAGACACTTCTGAGAAAGAAATTACGTGGTATGAATGAGGAAAGAAAGGACATAGATCCAATAAATGTCCCAATAAGAAATCTAGTAAGAAAGTACACTGTATTGAAAACATTGATGACAACTTAGTCCCAATTAATGATGATTCACAATCCAGTATAGAATCTTTACCAGATGATTCTGATTCTGATTCCATTGATTCTGACTCAGATATTCACAGTACTCATGCCATTGTTTCTAAAGATGAATTGATCATATCTAATATTTCTAAAATGGAAGATAAATTCAAACCTATGAACATTAAGAAATTACACTTGTCCAATGAGATGCATTCTGGAAAAATACATAAGACTGGTGGTACTAATATCACTAATATAATATGTAACAAGTTTAAAATTAAATGTTTAATTGATGGAGGAGCCTTCTGCTCTATTATTGGTCAAAATTTATTAGATAAGATATTACCACAATGGAAGAAAGGATTAATCCCCATTAATTCTGAGAAATTCTACAGTTGTAACAGCAAATTAAAACCACTAGGTATTATAAAATTAGATATTCCATTCCCTCATAACAGGCAAAGTATTCAGATTAGCACTGAATTAATAGTTATGGAAGATTTTAAAATGAAATAGATGATTTTAGGAAATGATTATATCATTAACTATGGAATAGATGTAATAAATTCTAATGGAAGATATTTTACCTTCAGAGGTGACATTATGAACAAGTTTGAACTTGGCATAAGTGACAAAATGAACCTGGAACAACTTGAATGTAATTCTATTAATAATTCTAACTTTGATAATACAATATTGGAAGCAAAGATTGCTGAGACTTTAGATGATGTGCAATTAAAGGAACTGAAGAATTTACTACATAAAAAGAAACTTGCATTTGCCACTGCTGATGAACCCTTTGGAAGCATTAGAGGACATGAAGTAAGAATTAATCTTAATACTACTAGGCCTTATCCTCCTGCCTTAAGGAAAGCGGCTTATCCTGCTTCCCCCAGAAGTACAGAAGCCTTACAGCAACATGTCACAGAATTAGTAAGAATGAATGTTTTACGCAAAGTAGGAGCAAATGAAAATGTAGAAGTTACTACCCCAGTTATCATTGCTTGGCATAATAAAAAATCAAGAATGGTTGGAGACTTTAGAGGTCTTAATAATTATACCATACCTGACAGATACCCCATGCCCAAAATCAGTGAAGCACTGACTCAGTTAAAAGATGCAAAATTTATAACTTGTATGGATGTACTCAAAGGTTTCCATCAGAATGTAATTCATGAAGACAGTAGATATTTGATGAGAATAATATTACATATGGGAATTTATGAGTACCAAAGAATGCCTTTTGGAATTAAGAATGCCCCCTCTCACTTCCAAAGAATGATGGACATAGAATTCCACAAAGAATTATGTGAAGGATGCTTATTATCTACATTGATGACATCATTATTTTTAGTCAAGACTGGAAAGAACATTTGGAAAAACTTTCAATAGTTTTAGACAGAGTTACAAAAATGAATATGAAAATATCCATGAGCAAATGTCAATTTGGTTTTAAGGAATTAAAAGCACTTGGACATATAGTTTCTGGACTTAGTATTGCTATTGACATGAATAAAGTGGCTGCAGTATTGCTTAAGCCCATGCCAACTAATGTCAAGGAATTACAATCATTTTTAGGTTTTGCTAGTTATTACAGGCAACACATTAAAGACTTTGCTAAAATTACTGGACCCCTGTACCAAATTACTAGTCCAAACACTGCATATGAGATGACTTCCCCCAGAGTAGATGCATTTAATAAAATCAGAGAAATGTTAACCTCTGCCCCTATATTATTAATGCCTGACCCTCACAAGCCTTACAAATTATATGTAGATGCAAGTATGGAAGGACTTGGAGCTGCTTTACATCAGGTACAAGGTTTACAGGACATTCCCAAAGAAGGAGTAATATGTTATATTTCACGCACAGTTAAGGACAGTGAAAAGAAATATGGTGCTAGCCAACTAGAATGCTTATGTCTAGTATGGGCCTTGGACAAATTATATTACTACTTGGATGGTTGTGATTTTGAAGTTATTACTGATTGTAGTGCACTCAAAAGTTTACTTAGTATGAAAACTCCCAACAGACATATGTTAAGATGGCAGATTGCAATCCAAGAATGGAGAGGAAGTATGACTATTGTCCACAGAGCTGGAAATATACATCAAAATGATGATGGTCTCAGTAGATGGTCTTTAGACAATCTACCAGAAAATCCTGCTTGGGATGGAGAGATAGCTGCAAAAATTATGTGCCTTTTTCCCTTAATTAATGATGAAAATAATCCTGCTTATGATGACCCTTCTGAAACATATGACATTCTTGGACTTCATGTTACTGAAATGAAGGAAGAATTTTGGGATGAAATACGTGAAAGTTATAGCTTAGACAAGAATTGTTCCACTCTTAAAGAAATTCTACAAAGTAAACATAAAAACCTGGACTTGATTAATTCTTTAGAAGAACCTTGGTCTCCTGCCTTTAATGAAAACAGATTTTCACTTCTGGATGGATTAATATATCATAGAACCAAACATACTAGTGTAGTAGTTCTGGCTAAAAAGGAACCTTCTTAATCTTTTTCTTAAGGAATGCCATGATAATATCACAGCAGGACATTTTTCCTTTGACAGAACTATAGAAAGAGTTAAACATATAGCTTGGTGGCCCCATTATAGAAATGCAACCAAGGAATATTGTGAATCTTGTGAAAGATGTCAAAAAGCAAATAAAGCTACTGGAAAAAGATGTGGTTTACTACAGGAAATTGAAGAACCAACAGAAAGATGGTCTGTAATTAATATGCATTTTGTTACAGGATTACCACCAGCTGGGATGAATAACTACAATTCTGTACTAGTAGTAGTTGACAGATTCTCTAAAAGAGCTAAATTTTTGCCATGTGATAAGGAAAATAATGCATTTGACGTAGCAGTACTATTTTGGCAAAAGATTATAGCTGATGTAGGATGTCCTAGATATATTATTACAGACAGAGATCCAAAATTTACATCTGAATTCTGGAAAGGTTTATATGATTTATGTGGCACTCAATTGAAGTTCTCTACAGCGTATCATCCTCAGACTGATGGATTAGCTGAAAGAATGATTCAAACCTTGGAAGATATGATTAGAAGATATTGTGCTTATGGTCTAGAATTTAAGGACAAAGAAAATTATTCACATGACTGGTGTTCACTTTTACCAGCATTAGAATTTGCTTATAATTCCAGTAAACACAGTAGTACTGACATTACTCCTTTTGAATTAGAAAGAGGATGTATACCTTGGTTCCCCAAAGAACTAGTCCTCTCTAAATCAGTCCAATGCCACTAATTTCCATCAAGTGATGACTAAAACTGCTAATTACGCAGCAGAATGTATAAAGAAATCTTTTGAATATAATAAGACCAGATGGGATGAAACCCAGAAAGTTCACCAATTTAAAGTTGGAGATCAAGTTCTTATTTCTACATTTAATTTTACTAATTTATCAGGACCCAAGAAACTCAGGGACTCCTATGTTGGACCTTATACAATTAAAACTTTACATGGTGCAAATGCAGTAGAAGTTATATTAACTGGAGAATTAGAAAGGAAACACCCCACATTCCCAGTTAGTCTAATCAAACCATTTATTCCTAATAATGATGATACAGTTCCTCTAAGGAAAGATAAGATTAGAGTTGTGATACCTCCAGTAGAGAAAGACCAACTCATTAAAGTTAAGAAAGTTATACAACATAGAAAAATTAGAAAGAATAATGAAGATGTTAAACAGTACTTAGTCAGATATAGTGGATCCAAAGAGGATGAATGGCTTACAGCTGATCAGATCCCTGATTCAGAAAGAATCCTGAGACAATACAGAGTTGACAAAAGAAACCATTAAAAACTTTTCTAGTCAACCCTTTTTTAGAGGGAGGAAGTGTCAGCCACTGAGTACATATCACAGTACCTGACATGTACCACGTAACTGCAATTATTATTAATTATTATTATCTCTAATAATAATTACTATTCTTATTTATTATTATTATACATTCATTATTAGTATTACATTACTATTATAATTATTAAAGTACCTTAATTACAATAATTAATATAAATACTTTGATAATATATTCATTAATAACTCATGAATAATTCTGGTTAAGCTATGTACTCCTGTTATACAAGATACATAGCTTGTAGGCCCTTTGCCCTCCTTTCACGTGAAATATCCAGAGTAACAGATGTCACTCTTTCCCCTCTGATTACGCCCACATTCCTTAACATTGGAATATTTTCACGTATAAGATATGTACTTTAATGTCTTAATAATAAAAGAACTTATTAATATTATAATAATTAATACTTATAAGATGTACCAATAATAAATGACATCATTATAAGTTAATAACTTTATTAATATTAATAACAGATCAATTAATACAAATGTCATGATGTGATCCAATCCCACTAAGGACTACTGATCAAAGATGTGTCCCATAACACAGCCTTAGTAGAAATCACATCATAAACATTAACAGATCCTCCCAAAAGGATCTGTCTTACCCCTGAAGTTCCACAGTACCTCCCAGGTCATGGAAGCGCTCCCAGTTCCCCCTTGAGGAGCTCTTACAATATATAAACAGACTGTAAACAGTTGTTTATCCCAAAGAGAATATTTAGAACACCACAGCACAGTACATACCTTAGAGTTATTTACCTTGCTTAGTTCCCCATTCTCCAACAATCCCCCAATTCTGGATAATCTATAGTTTAATACTGTTATTACCTCAAGAATTGGCCACAACCTACCTTCAATAAGGTAGTCACCACGAACCCAAGTGAGTATCTCCTTGGATTCCTATTAATACTTTGTATTGATTTGGATGCGCCTAATTAGAGCAATTAGAGCAAGCCTCTCAGACAAGACTTACTGATTGAGGAAGTACCTTTTTACAGGACTTAAATATTACCCAAACCACTTTACACCATCAACCTAACTCAGTTACAACCATTAACCACGGTTAGTTCCACACCCAGGCTGACAATTAACATAAGATTCTACACCCCTGTAAGTATAATAAATAAATTTAAAATTTTGGAAAATAATGAAAATTCGCCCGCAAAAAATTAGATAAAAAAAAACCGGGTGGATTGGCCAAAAAAGATAGAAGCCATAATTGTTTTTCAAAAGAAAAATTACCATACAATTCTACACCCCTGTAAGTATAATAAATAAATTTAGAATTTTGAAAAATAGTGAAAATCCGCCCGTAAAAAATTAAATAAAAAAACCGGGTGTAAATGCGGAAAACCGGGTGTACTGTGCAGCGATTTGGACGTCGCCGCTGCGTAAAACCAGGTGTAAACGCAGAAAATCCGGGTTTTTTTATTAATGCCCTTAATTAAAAGCAAGAGACATAATTGCAAGTTAATGATTTATGAATAACGCAACCTCCCCAATCATCCTCATTCAATATTTTATTTAAAACAAATAAAACAAATAAGTAAAACAAGTAAAATAAACAAAACAAAATAAAATAAAACAAAAAAAAATAAATGGAATAAATGAAATGAATAAAATAAATAAATAAATTAAAAGCAAGAGACATAATTGCAAGTTAATAATTTATGAATAAATAATAAATGTAATAAAGTTAATAATTTATGAATAAATAATAAATGTAATAAACAACATGTAACACTCCAAAGCATCATGCAATGTACCATACCTCTGTGTATAATTGTATTTCCATTTCGTTGTCATGAAATCTGATAAGAAGTTAATTTTATAATCAGTATTTGTTTCCAATGAATTCTTCACCCTCTAGAGTGTATGAATCCATTTAAAAACTCTCTGAATATCTTGAAAGACAGACGTGAAGGTGTTTGGAAATAAATTGAGTCCAAAAATCATAAACATCCAACCAGTGATTTAAAAAAAAACTGTTAGTCACATTAAATTCTACACCCCTTAAAGTGCTTTAAAAAAGTTTAATATGTTGAGAAATCCTGGAAATTAAGCTGTGAGGATTTTTTATGAAAAAACCGGGTGGATTGGCCAAAAAAAATGGAAAGCATGGTTTGTTTGCAAAATAAAAATTACCATAAAATTCTGAACCCCTGTAAGTATGAGAAATACATTTAAAACTTTGAAAAATAATGAAAATCCGCCCGCAAAAAACATTATTAAAAAAAACGGTGTGGATTGGCCAAAACAAATAGAAGACACAGTTTTCTTGCAAATTCAAAATTACCACAAAACTCTACACCCCTTTAAGTATAATAAATAAATTTAAAATTTTGATAAATAATGAAAATCTGCCCGCAAAAAATTAAATAAAAAAACCGGGTGTAAAAGCGGAAAACCGGGTGTACTGCGCAGCAGTTTGGACGTCGCCGCTGCGTAAAACCAGGTGTAAACGCGGAAAAACCAGGTTTTTTTATTAATGCCCTTATTCTATTTATTTTATTTTGTTTATTTTACTTGTTTTACTTATTTATTTTATTTGTTTTGAATAAAAGTTTGAATGAGGATGATTGGGGAGGTTGCGTTATTCATAAATGATTAACTTTCAATTATGTCCCTTGCTTTTAATTAATTAATCCATTTTATTTGTTTCATTCATTCTTATTTATTTAATTTTATATTATTTAATTTTGTTTATTTTACTTGTTTTACTTATTTAAAATGCCACCCTCCATAATTTTGTTTTGTTTTGTTTATATTCCTTGTTTTAATTGTTTATTTTATTTGTTTTAAATAAAATATTGAATGAGGATGATTGGGGAGGTCACGCGCATCAAATGCCGCGCTCCACGTGCTATTTGCTTAAAAATTAACAATTAAAAAAAACCAGGTGTAAATGCGGAAAACCGGGTGCACTGTGCAGCCGCAGATGCGCAGTGAACCGGGTGTAAACACGGAAAAACCGGTTGTTTTTATTAATGCCCTTATTATATTAAAGATCCCTTTTATTAATATTAATAAAATATTAACTTATCATTGTGTATGTGTAATTTGTTATTGTCACATCTTGTAAGTATTATTTATTATCATAGAGTAACCTGAATTATTCATGTGTTAGTTAATCAACATATTATTAATTTAAGTATATTATTTATTGTAAAGATTGATTGTAGTTTAATAATACTATATTATCACTCTATTATTTATTATCACAGAGTAACCTGAATTGTTCATGTGTTAGTTAATCAACATTTTATTAATTTAAGTATATTTAAATTAAGTATATTATTGATTGTAAAGATTGTAGTTTAATAATACTATGTTATCACTTCTTAAAGTCATAATGATGAATAAATAATACTAATAATATTCACTAGAGATCTTAAAGGAATAATATCAAAGAATAATAAGAATGGTATATATTAATAAGGATAATAATAATTAGTGTTACTTGCAGTAACTTGGTACATTTAATCATTTAGGGATCAAAGAGTGAAGAGTAGTGGAAGGGGAAACACAGTCTAGCCAAGCAGCTGCTGGGCTCTTGTGAAATTACCGGGAGACTTTAGGGAGAGGAAAGGGAATCGTGGGGGTCCGCTTGACTATCACACGTATCCAATGATTACCATTGAAAAATGATAAGAAGAGGGCTGGCAGCGGTTTAGGGTCCGGGGGAACTGTGGCAGGAATATATGTGGTGCTCCCGCCCGTTCTGCTGAGGAAGACAAATGGCTGGTTATACGCATTGGCCAGAATGGGTCCCACATCCAACTTGCTCATCCATTTGTTCATGGGGACTGATCCACGTGGGTCAGTCACCTGAACACGTCCGTAAGCGCGGTCGAATTGTGAAGGCCCCCCAAGGTATCTTGTCCAATGTGCCTTGTTCTTTTCCATCTCTTCTAACACATCCTTGTGCACTTGGTACCACCCATTGGCTTTAGCGTAGGGACCCTCTGGTCTATCTGCTGCCAATGCATGTGCCACACATGCATAACCACAGTTCCCATCACCTGCAGGGTTATAAGTGGAATGCAGGTATTTTAAGATCCATGGTGGAAGCTGCGCCTGACAAGAATGATGAGAAGTCGGTTATCAGTTAGAGTCAGTGCATTCCTCCTTGTCTGTGTCAACCTTGAGTCACTCACTGCAACATCAGGGTTGGTATTCCCCTGGCTTGTTCGGCCAGTCTTGGGTGCAACCTCAGCATCTACATGCTGGTCCTATGAAACATACAATGGAATCAGACCTTGATAATCTAATGTCAAAGTTATAGTACTTACCTTGGCTGTGGGGGGTGAATGTAGCCTGGCCTCACCCTGCAACTGATCATGAGAGCTTGAGGCTTTTATTGAGGCTTCTGGGGGTGACAGCAGCTTTTCCTCAACCTGCATCTCAATAGATGAGGAGGAATCCACTGGGGGATCAGGTTCTTCATCTGATTCCCCACCTTGTGCGTCAGATTCTGCGACTGTTTCCCCATCTGTGGCATCAGATTCTTCTTCCAATGCCCCATGCGGGGCATCAGATTCTTCAACTGATTCCCCATCTGGGGCATCAGAATCTTCATCTGAAACAGCATCCGCAGAAGCAGAATCTTCATCTGTTACACCATCCATACTACCATACTTGGGCTGCCACGTTTCCTTGCGCCGTGATGTTCCTGAACCGGAAGACCCCCGATTCTGTTTCCCAATAGTGAGGCTGCCAACTCGTGGGGGGTGATTTCTCTTGACTGCTT
The DNA here is from genome assembly GCA_007896445.1 of Puccinia hordei. Lineage (NCBI taxonomy): Eukaryota > Fungi > Basidiomycota > Pucciniomycetes > Pucciniales > Pucciniaceae > Puccinia > Puccinia hordei. The sequence goes on from RDRW01000375.1 coordinate 32,670, forward strand.
AGTAAGTCCATCATTATCATTCCATCAGTTATCAGCCTCTTAAAATGACATGCCATAAAGTTGCTTACGCATGAGTGTCTCCACACTGGGAAGCTCATCCAGCTCCCCAGAGGAAGAAGCTGAGGTGTCCAATGGAGCCTGCGCCCGCTTGGCCTGTCGCTTACCCCCTTTTCCTTTTGATACACCAGCCTTCTGTCTTGCTTTCCTTGCCTGCTCCTTTTGGATTGGTGCTTCCACAATTTCCGCATGGGTGTCATTGCGCTTTTGAACTCGCCCACTACCCTTTCTCTTCTCCCACGGCCTTTCCAGTATGTGTTTCACTCGGATAGGATCAGGCTCTGCGGTCGGAACCACGTGTGTGTTTGCATGGACCCTTCGTAATTTTTTCATTGTTGCTTCTAACGCCGAGGGGTGGTGGGAAGCCAAGATCTCCTGCTTGAAATCCTCAAAATCGTTGTCAAAGTTGTACAGTAGTTGATCAAGAGCCTGCAATGAACATAGATGAATATTAGCTAGGAGGGACATGAACAAGTCATACATCAGGAGGACTCACTGGACCTTCAGGGTTATAGGCCAGATGCCACTGGACATGGAAATCAGAAGGCTCCACATCTCCCTTCCCCTGGACCAAACATTCAATAGTGTGCGAACACGGAATGCCCAAGCCAGCCTGGAAATTACTGTTGCATTGAAGGCTGGGATCCCCAGGCTTGGATTTCTTCATCTTGATTAACTTGTTGTACTGAGACAAGGCCAACTTGAGCGCATGACTGGAGATTTTGCAGCTGAGGGACTTGAAGGCATTTGGTAGTCCGGTTAATCCCTTCTGTAACTCGTGTGCCAGGTTTGTGTGGGCTGTGTCAATTTGTTGGTCCACTGCTGCAGCAATTGTAATGAAAAGTGTTGCAAAGTCGCACCTAGCCGACATCACATAGGTTTTCAGCCAGCTGTGGGAAGATTCACATCGTGACGAAGTCAGATTTCCTAGATGGGGTTTGCTTGCAGTTTGTCACAATGTTCCGATTGATGTGCCACATGCACAAGTTCACGGTTGCATTTGGAAAGTGCTTTGAGATAGTATTACGCAGTGCTGATTCCCTGTCTGTCACAAAGACCTTTGGCACGTGGTCAGCGTCCCATATAGATCTATGGGTATCACACAGGCACCGGAGAACAGTCAGTTTCTGATGAGAATAGGTGATTAGTCAAATATACCACCCACTTCAACTTATCAAGAGCCCATGAGTAAGCCTCATTCTTCTTGTTTCGCATCAAACAAAAACCAATTGAAAAACTGTGATTGGTTGCAGTTTGGCCAACCACATGCAGCAGGGGGTAGTTGTTCAGGTTCGTCTTGTAAGTGCATTCAATGTTGACCACATGGTGGAACCTGTGAGCAAGAAGAAACAATCCTGGGTGCGCAAACCACAAGTAAAGGAGCTTGCCGTCTGTGTTGTAAACGTCCTTGTGTGGCCAATTGGATTCGTTGAAGCAACGTAGGAGGTACTCGATTGGGGTGTTGCCAGCCCTCTTCTCTGCCCTCAGTGCCTCCTTTGTTTTGTATATTGTCCTGTTGGTTACAAAACTTCCCTCACTTCTAGTAAGGAGTCTAGCAATTGCCTGGGGTTGCATTCCAAGAGACAATAAGGGAGCAACCTCGGTTTGGCCTTTGACAGAGAGCTTCTTGCCGATGACTATATGTTCCAGATGGATTGGACCATGATTGTGCCCAATTGTCTTTTGGCATTGGAGTTCCCATGGTGCATCCTTGAGTTTTACTGAAGTCGGTTTGTGGCCGGATATTTTGAAGCAGCACCCCAGTCGCTTATTCCTAGATTCTCGAAACCGGATAGCATCAACTGAGGTTTGGTCTTCCCCGGCAACTGTGCATGCAAAGTAGATGTTCTTGTCCCGCTTGGAAGCACAAACTTTCAGAGCGTAACCATGCTCGTGGGCCCATGTGGTGACAAAGTGTTTGAGATCAGTGACACATGTGAAAAGGAATTCGGGTGGTGCATCCATTGCATCTGGAAACACAAGCAGTTCAGCCAGTCTGCCTCAAGTGGGCAAATTAAGAAACTAGAAGAACTTACTGCCAACTGAATAATCATAAGATTGTACATCTTCAGATTTCATCAACACTTTATGCAGTTGATTGGCGGCGGGCAACATTGCGGGGGCCAGCGGTGAATGTCCTAAAGGATTGAGCGGGTATACTGGAAGATTGACTAGGTAAACATTAGGTCTTGGTAAGATGAAAACAAGGTGGAGAAATATTTGAAGACTCACCTTCAGCCACAGTTTGAGGGACTTGAGGGCTGAAAGTTGCAG
>RDRW01000375.1:40000-62920 GCA_007896445.1 Puccinia hordei
GGGAAGTCTCATGGCGCTTGATTTCCGGAACATTTCAAGGTGTCGGTGGTAGCACCGCGGTACTAATTCTTCCGCAGTCCGCTCCGCAGTCGTGGCTTTCCCTTTTGCTGCCAATCGGGCTGATGTCGACCACAATGTTTTGGCCGTGATGATCACTGCAGGGGTATGTCCTAGGGGGGAAAGAGGCTTGCCAGCTGTTTCGGGATTCAAATGCGGGGGAGATCTATCAGACTCACATTGCGGGGGTGTTATTGTGCTAAAAGCACACACCCCCTCGTCACTAATCCTAGCTTTCCCCATGGGCCTGTAGACCGTATGCGGGGATGTTGGCGGAGAGGACGATGCTGCCTTGGCAGTAGCAATACTTTCGTCGGGTACCTGGTCAGAGTGTCGAGTCTTGGGGTTCTTGGCGGGGCTTGCGAATCTATCTAAAAGGCGTACAAGCTTGCCAGCTGTCTCGGGCGGTAAAGTATGGGGTGGGGGGTTGTCAAACTCACATTGCGGGGGCGTTATTGTGCTGCAAGCACACACCCCCTCGTCACTAATCCTAGCTTTCCCCATGGGCCTTTCGACCTTCTGCGGGGATGTTGGCGGGTAGGACAATACTGCTACCGCAGTAGCACCAGTTTGATTGGATACGGTTTCATTGGGTACGTGGTTTGGGTGTCGGGTTTCGGGATTGTCTGTGGGGCTCTGGGGTCTATCTACAGGGTGTACAAGCTTGCCAGCCGTTTCGGGAATGATGTGGGGGATAGGGATATTGAACTCACATTGCGGGGGTGTTATTGTGTTCAGAACACACACCCCCTTGTCAATCTTCCTAGCTTTCCCCGACTCGTCGGTTGGGGTGTTTTTCGGAATAGACAAAACCGCCGAAGCGGCCGCAATGTCCGGGGTCCATAGGGTACGGTTTGTCCAATTGATTCGGTGTCCATATCGGCGGATCCAGGGCATCCCTAGGATCCCATCATACAAGTCTTTCAGTCGTGTAATGATGAATCGGGACGGGCGGGGTTCGTCGTTCAACATTAGGTCTATCTCATGGGTTGCTCTGCTTGTGGACCCGTCAAATCCGAAGACGGTTCACCCCGAGGCCGAAGCGGCCTCGAGGAGTCCCCATCGGGATGCGTACGATTCACTCAGAACGTCGTGGGTTGCTCCGGAGTCTATGAGGAAGGATAGGGGGGGATAGGGGCTTTGGGGTGTGGCTCTGGGAGTTGTGATGGTGCATGAAAGGAAACATCGGGGATCAATTTCATTTACATGTAATGTCTGACTAGCACCAATACTGCATGACAACTCCGCTACGCTCGGGAAGGGCACAACCTTCATTCCCGAGCGTCTCCATTTTTTGACTTATCAGCCCGTCCCTTGTTCACCTTGTCCGCCTGTCCCTCCGTTTTAAGCGCCGCCAATCCATCGGCTAGCTGTCGGATCTGGTCCTCGAGTGCGGAGACTGAGGCAGGTGTCCGTCCTTTCCCTTTCTTGTTTGGACACTCCCGAGAGATATGTCCTCGCGTCCCGCAGCGGAAGCAAAGTCCTTCCTGCATCATGCGGGCCTTCTCGTCCTTGGACAGTCGGCCGCTGATCGCAGATGTGTCCATGGCGTCGGGATCTGGCTGAGTCTTCGCAAATCCAGTGGTCGTTTCCGCCCCGTGCATCTCCGAATCAAGCTCCATGGCTAGACCCGCTGCCTCATTGACAGTGGTGAAGGTGGTGCGGGCCAGTACTAGTGCCGTCCGAATGTCCCGTTTTAAGCCCTGCCGGTATTGGCTGATGAGGGTCAGGACTTCCCATCCGGTGGCAGTAGCGTGGGTGAGGAATGTGTGGGTGTAGTCGGCCACTGTCCTCGTCTGTCGTAGCGCTTGTAACGCCCGTTCCGCCTTTCCTTTCTTCTCGGAGTCAAAATACATCGTTCCAAAATCCTTTGTCCACCCGTCTTACGAGAAGTCCGCCCCTTCCGTGACTAGGTCAATGTACGGGGCGGACCACACGGTGGCGGGTCCGGTAAGGTAGGACGCAGCAAATAAAAGCTTTTTCCTGTCGTCAGGGAACATGGCGCTGTTGACCGATGTATAAATCGCCACTTGGCGGGCGAATGTTTCCGCCTTCGTCCCGCGTTCACCATCGAACTTGTTGGGACATGCGATCTTTGGTCTGCGGGTTGGGGTGGAACCGGTTGGTCGGGATGGTTGGTCCCGTTGTGCTTCGGCCTCTCTTCGGCAGGATCATTCGTTCTCCCTTGCTTGAGTCATCTCCTCGAGCTGTTGTCGGAGTTGCTCTACTTCGTCCATCTTTTGGGTGCGGGTGGAGTTGGGATCTTTTGGGTTGTCTGTCTGGTTTTGTTCAGGTGTCTGGGTGTTGGTTTCTTGCCTTTGTCTCCGTAGTGTTAGATCCTGCAATATGTTATGGTCTGATCTGTGGAGAGGAAGGCTATGGGGTTCTGGGGTTTCTGGGGTTTTGGGATCCTATAATGTAGATTGCAGGATGAGGAAGAGATGTGGATCCTCGTCCTGAAAGACTATATAGTGGTCTGTCTGTGACATGTACGTGATAGACTATCTACATGTGGTGCGGTGTGGAAATAATGGCGACCTCGGTAACAGAAATGGTAGGTTGCCCTTCTTCCTGGTTGGTTCTGGTGGTTCTTTGATTTCCTCTGCGGAATAAACTGTCATGCGACCAACCCAACGTACAGATGGGGATTTGGTTGATCGAAGCGCAAAGGGAACTGGAGGATGAGTCGAAGATATTCTTCGAAGTAACTCGAAGATATATTCAAGTCGAAGTAATTCTCGAAGATAACTTCGAGACTAGCTTCGAGGATGCGATGTGAGTAATAAGTACTGGGCTCAAATCAGACTCGGATTTAATCAGGGTGATGTCTGATTAAGGAAGGTAACGTAAAACAATATTATATTAATTAAGTGAGGAAAAGGGAATGTAGAGAAGAGTACAGTTGCTTTTATAGACAAATATCGACATGAGGTTTTCGTGTGAAGATGATTAAGGAAAGTATTTACTCGAAGTTGGATTTACACGAGTGATTGAAAAAGTCAGATGACAGCATAACTGATAATATGACAATTGATTCGAGGATACAAATGGAAATTCCCAGGTGATATGGAGGGTAATTGCAAGGCTTGATTGATAAGGTTAAGCGCCAAGCTGAGGGTCGAGGCATTCGAGCTAATCCGAAGGAAGGTTATTGGATAAGCGTCAAATAGCCGTCAAATCACCGGAAGGGGAAATCTCCGAGTCAGGGACCGGATCGGGTAATGAGGTTTGAATGTCCCTTTGATTAAGTGTCACGCATTTGGTCCTTGAACGTTCGAAGTTGAGTCTTGCATTCGAAGTTCGATGCATAAGGAAATGCTGAGCCGGGTGTGACTGAGACTGAGAGTTGCAGCGTGACAGATGCCCGGGTATAAAAGCCAAGCTCCTGCGAAGGTCGAAGGTAAAGAACTCCCACCATCTTACTTCCCACACTACTACTTTACTTAATTAAATCGAAGAAGAACAGAAAAAATACAGAAGAAAAAAAGAAAAGAAAAATCGAAAATGTCAGAAGTCGAAGTCATCGATCGAAGATGCCGAAGATGCATTCGACAGAACTTGACGTGCTCGCCAAGTACCGCGACAAGAGGGGATAGGTCAAAATGTGAAATGTGTCGAAGAATTCGGGTGCCCTGTGTCTTTGAACATGGGTTTCCTTTTGGTTCGGAGGATGCTTTGCCCATTTCGGCTATAAGTAGTCGTGCCGTTTCGACCGCAGTTCCTCCAATACCACCACCATCCAGATCGCCTTCCATCGTCCAAGTTCGAGGTGCTCGTCCAAGAAGAGCCATCACTCGAGTGAATTATCGGATACCGAATTTACTTGAGACGCCAGAGTTGGAACAACCGGGAGATTTAAGCAAGTGGCAAAGAGAAGAGAGAAAAGGGGATGTATTTTTGAGATTGCTGATAATGATGAATTTTGGTTTGTTAGCGTTGTTAGGGCCGTATCGAAGATACACCACCATGACACCTCCTCCACCACCGCTGTATGACGAACCGGACCCAATTGTTTTGCTTGAACAACATACCAATCTGGAGGCGACTCGAGTCATCGAAGGGGCCGTAGGGGGAGTCGAAGCTATTGTTGGAACCATCATCGAAGAAGAGAGAGTCGAAGAAAGAGAAATCGAAGAAGAGAGAGTCGAGGAAAGGGAAGTCGAAGAAGGAAGAAGAGTGGAGGGAGAGGAGAGGAGAGAAGTGGAGAATGGAGTCGATGAGGAGAGAAGAGTGGGAGAGGAGGAGAGAGGAGTGGAAAATGAAGATAGGGAAACCGATGCTCGAGTTTTAACCGAAGGTTTCGTCGAAGGAAGTAGTTTGAGGAAGCGAATTTACGAGGAAGAGTTGGAGAGGGACGAAGGTTGGTCCTGCAAGAAGTCGAGGACCGAAGAAGCGTCGAAGAAAATTAGTTCGATCTTCGACGAGCATCAAATGATTCAGGTTCGAATTGCGAAGCGAATGTCGAACTTGGTTGTAGAAAAAGATATGCGGGAATTTATGTTATTGGTGAAGGAATTGAAGGAAAGTTGGGAAGAAGCTGAGAAGAAATTGAAGGAAGAAGATGAAGAAGAATAGAGTGTTTTAGTATTTATTTTATTTATTATATTTATTAGTTATTAGTGATAGTTTATTATTTTATTTTATTTTTATTTTAATTTTATTAGTTTATTTAAAAAATTTATTGAGAGATAAGAACATTTGATAATTTAAGAGAGTGTTTAGAAAAGTTATGAGAGAAAGAACAAAGAGAGAAAGAAAGGGAAAAAGGGGAAAAAGTGAAATAGAATGAGATAGAGTATTAAGAGGATTGCCGAGGTTTTCGAGGATACGTGGTATGGAAGTCTTGAACCAAGGCGGGAGAGTTTCGAAGATGTTGAGCTGGTTCCCAAGAGGTTCGATCTTCGTCAGACTGGAATCCAGTCCATTTGACAAGATATTGTAGTTTGCCTTTGCGTAGTCTCGAATCGAGGATACGACTTACTTCCCACTCGAGGTGATCTTGAACATTAACAGGTTCTGGAGGGGGATGAGTCTTGCCCGGGAAAAGATCCTTAGCTGGCTCTAGGAGTGATACATGAAAGACTGGGTGGATAGCGCTCCACTTCGAGGGAAGGGTGAGTCGGTAAGCGTTCTTTGAGATGATTGATTCGATGGTGAAAGGACCTAATTTTCGTTCGGAAAGTTTTTTGGCGGGTCGAGTTGATCGAATGTTGCTGGAGTCGAGCCATACTTTGTCGCCGATGTTGTAAGCTGGAGATTCGAGTCGAAGTTTATCGGCTTGAAGCTTGTATCGTTGACTGGCTGCTTCGAGGTTGATTCGAAGTTGATCTTGAAGAAGCTTGAGGTTCGAGAGATAATCGGAGGCTGGAGTTGAAGGTGAGAGGTGAATTGAGTCGAAGGTTGGATTCCGACCATAGAGTGTTTGAAAAGGTGATTGTCGAGTTGAGGAGTGAGTGGCGTTGTTGTAGGCGAATTCGGCTAAGGCAAGCCATTGGCTCCAGTCGTCCTGCTGATAACTGACGAACATTCGAAGATATTGTTCGAGAATTTGATTGACTCGCTCGGTTTGACCATCTGATTTGGGATGATAGGCAGTTGATAAGTTGCAAATTATTTTGAGTTGTTGACAGAGCGAAGTCCAGAAACCTGAAACAAACAATGAGCCACGATCGCTGACTATATTATCCGGGAGACCATGCTTGGAGAAAACATGTTCGATGAACAAGTTCGCAAGGTCTAATGAGGTACAAGTAGTCTTGGTTCGAAGAAATAGAGACATCTTCGAAAAACGATCCACTATCACTAGGATAGCGTCATGACCATCACTAAGGGGAAGTTGAGAGATAAAGTCCATAGAGAGGGAATGCCAAGGAAATGGTGGAATTGGAAGTGGTTGAAGCAACCCATACTTCCGATGCTTCGAGGATTTGTTCCTATTGCAAGTATGACAACGGTTTACATAATCTTTTACATCCTTGACCATTCCTGGCCAATAGAAGTCTCGAGCTATAAGTTGGTAAGTCTTATCCTGGCCGAAGTGACCAGCTAGGGGAGAATCATGTCTTGATTCGAAGATATCAAGTTTGATTTTAGGATCATTCGGAACAACAAACCTGCCCTTATAAAGGAGCACGTCATCTTTGTCGACTGTATAGTCCTTCGAGTCCTTTCCTCGAAGTTGTCGACAAACAGGGTCATCCTTCTGAGTTCAAACTAACTCGAGGAATTCTTTGCTGAGTTGTCCCAAATGTATCGAATTAAGAGATATACCAGGGGAAGGAGAAGAAAATATAGTTCGAACATTAGCAGGGTTATTATCAGCGAAGGCTCTCCCCTCCGAGGGATAAACGTCGTCTCGACGTGACAAAGCATCTGGGACTACTGCTAATTTGCCAGGTCGATAGTTTATAGTAAAATTAAACTCGGAAAGAAGTTCAGACCACCGAGCCTGCCTGCGAGTAAGAACTTTAGTGCTCGTAAAATATTTAAGAGCATTATGGTCAGTCAAAATCTCGAAAGGTTCGAGTAGGCTGAGCAAATAAGAGCGCCATTTTTTCAAGCAATGGACAATTGCAAGAAGTTCCTTATCATGAATCTCATAATTGAGTTCAGCGGATTGTAGCTTCCTTGACTCGAAAGCTACAGGGTGAATTTGCTTCGAAGAAGCGGAGAATTGAGATATAACACCTGCAATGGCGTAGTCACTTGCGTCAGTTTCAACAATGGTTTTACACATTTCACTGAAGTGAGCCAAAATTGGTGCCGTAGTAAAAGCTTTCTTGAGAGTATTAAACTCCCGTTCAGCTTCGACTGTGAAAATGAAAGGAGTATCCTTTCGAAGGAGATTAGTAAGGTTCACTATGGTTTTGGAATAATTCTTTATAAATTTGCGATAAAAATTAGCAAAGCCAAGGAAACCTTGGAGTGTTTTAACACTCGAGGGCTTGGGCCAGTCAAGGACTTTTTGACATTTGTCCGAGTCCATACTGATACCATCAGTAGAGATGACTACCCCGAGGAAATGAAGCGACGAGTTGTGAAATTCACATTTCGACAGTTTGGCGAAAAGGTTATTTTCTCGAAGTCTTCGAAGCACTTCTCTGATATGAGAAGTGTGTTCTTCGAGGTTCTTTGAGTAAACCAGAATATCGTCGAGGTAGACTACTACGTATACTTCGACAATGTCAGCGAATATATCGTTGACAAGGTTCTGAAAAGTGGAAGGAGCATTGCAAAGCCCGAAAGGCATTACAGTATACTCATAACTACCAAACCTGGTCCTCATAGCCGTCAGCCATTCATGACCTTCGGCAATTCGAACCAAATTATAGGCACCTCGAAGATCTAACTTCGAGAAGTAAGTAGCTCCATGGAAGAGAGTAAGAAGGTGAGACATGGGAGGAACTGGATAAGCATTCTTTCGAGTGACATTATTCAGCCGTCTGTAGTCCACACAGAGTCTGAGGGACCCATCCTTCTTAGGGACGAAAAGAACAGGAGAACCTGTATTCGACTTGCTTGGTCGAAGGAAACCTTTTCCTACATTTTCCGCAATGTAGTCTCGAAGTTCAGCAGATTCTTGCTTCAAGAGAGAATAGACTGGGCCAGGCGGAGGTGCCGGACCTGTGAGTTCAATCTGGTGATCATATGGTCTTCGAGGAGGGAGTTTATCAGCTCTCGAAGAGGAAAAAACATCAGCAAATTGATGGTAGATGGGAAGAAGAGTCTTTCGGATGGTTTCGAGGTCTTCGATCTCATCATCTTCTTCGAGGCTTGGAATAGTCGTCGAAGGGGGATGTGAGAGGATCAGGGAGTACAGAAAACCTTTAAATGAAGGTAATTCCTTCTCTTCGAAGAAGGAAGTGAGAGATAAGTTAGAGCAATAAGCAATTACCCCGTGATCTTTCGAAGAAATGGAAGAGGGAGAGGCAGGATATTCGAAGTCTCCTGGCGGAAAAGTGTCATCTAACTGAATGACATAGTCGGGTAAGCTGTTTAATTCTTTTTTGACTGGGAGAGAAGAGTTAGTGTCTGGAGATATTTTGGGTCGAAGGTTAATTACTCCTTCTTGCCAGTTAACATCTGGGTTCCAATACACCAGAAAGTCATGGCCAAGGATGGTATCATCCATCCCTTGGGCATCCAAGACCAAAAGATCCCATTCGAAGCTGGGGAAAGATTTGAATTGAAAGGTCCACTTCGCCTTCTTTGAAACCCAGAAACTGGGCTCCTTTGAAGAACTTACCAAGAAAATCGGGAATCTTGATGTCTCAGTGAGCTGAAGGGACTGTTGTTTGGCAAATGTCGAACTAATAAAAGACACATTAGCACCAGAGTCGAGAAGGACCCTGTATGGTTGATTCGAAGAATCAAATAAAATAAATCTCGAACTTGGAACACTCTCAGTGGTCTCACAAGCTCGAAGGTTGACTCGCGGAAAGGTAGAAGATAAGTAGTTTTCTTTGCGAATCATAAGAGAACTACTCATTAATTTTTTGACAACTTAGCTGCCTCACGGGCTGCTCTTTTAGCACAAGCATCCAATTGATGTTTCCCACCGCAATACATACAAAGTCCCTCCTTTTCCCTTCTCGCCTTTTCATCCGCCTTGAGGACCCCGTCGGTGTTGAGCACCTTTGAGATCTCTTGAGGAATCCTGGTTCGAGTTTGTTGGGGGGTTGTGGTCGAAGGTTTTGCACGTTGCAGGATGGATCTTTTTTGAGGTCGAATTCGAAGATTTCTTCGAGGATTGATCTTGCGTCGCAGGAGTGGAGTCGATCTTCTTGGTTCGAGATTGGTCGTGATAGCAGTTGTCCAACTCGATAGTGCGATCGATGAGATGTTGGAGTGTCGAGAGTCGATGACCACTGACCGCAAGCTGGTCGGTGATTCGAGAAGGTAGGCCTTTGCGGAAGTGAAACAGAAGAGCCGCGTCGTTCCAGTCGATGTGAGATTGTAAGACTCGGAACTGGGCAATGTAGGTCGAGGCTTTACCATTCTCCTTCATCGAAAGAGAATTGAGTTCGAACTCGGCATTGCGAACTTCATTAGGATCTCCGAACAATGTGAACAGCTGTTGTTCGAACTTTTCCCAGTTATTGAGGATGCAGTCCGGTTTGGTGTTGTTCAGCAGTTCGAGGTAAGGTTCGAACCATTGTGAGGCTCGGCCACTGAGATAAGAAGAAGCGTAAAGTACCTTCTGTCGATCGAGGGAGAAGGTTGCCGGGTCGTTCGAGAAGAGAATTTTGCAGGATTGAAGAAAACCTCTTAGTTTCGAGGATTGCTCGCCGTCGAACTTGTCGGGAGCTTTCATTCCGGGTGTCCGAAACTTGGGAGGTCCATTCCCTCCTTCAGTCTTCAGGGCCTTGATAAGGGCTACCAACATCGCAGTCGGTGATTCATTGGCCGCCCTTTCCGGTTCGTCTGAAGGGTTTTGAGGTGGTGAAGGAGGTGGGATCCCGTCGCCGAGGTCACCCTCAGTTGATCGGTTCCTGAAAAGTGAAGGAGTCCTCCGAATCAGAGAGTTGCCGCAGTGGGTCAAGAGGCGCATTCTGATTTCGAGTCGAAGGGGGAATTTGTTCGATGGAAGGTCGATTGCCGATGGGAGTTGCGGGGGCTCGGCATCGGTCAATGTCATGGTCCAGAGGGTGTTTGGCCGGACCTTGTGACCTAGTTCGAACTGGTGTACGTTGCATCACCAAAGAGATCAACAGTCGAAGAAGTTGACTGTCGAGCAACAAGATATAATAGAGAGAAAGATCTATAAACTTGTTGTAAGACTTAATTAATATACTGTCATGCGACCAACCCAACGTACAGATGGGGATTTGGTTGATCGAAGCGCAAAGGGAACTGGAGGATGAGTCGAAGATATTCTTTGAAGTAACTCGAAGATATATTCAAGTCGAAGTAATTCTCGAAGATAACTTCGAGACTAGCTTCGAGGATGCGATGTGAGTAATAAGTACTGGGCTCAAATCAGACTCGGATTTAATCAGGGTGATGTCTGATTAAGGAAGGTAACGTAAAACAATATTATATTAATTAAGTGAGGAAAAGGGAATGTAGAGAAGAGTACAGTTGCTTTTATAGACAAATATCGACATGAGGTTTTCGTGTGAAGATGATTAAGGAAAGTATTTACTCGAAGTTGGATTTACACGAGTGATTGAAAAAGTCAGATGAAAGCATAACTGATAATATGACAATTGATTCGAGGATACAAATGGAAATTCCCAGGTGATATGGAGGGTAATTGCAAGGCTTGATTGATAAGGTTAAGCGCCAAGCTGAGGGTCGAGGCATTCGAGCTAATCCGAAGGAAGGTTGTTGGATAAGCGTCAAATAGCCGTCGAATCACCGGAAGGGGAAATCTCCGAGTCAGGGACCGGATCGGGTAATGAGGTTTGAATGTCCCTTTGATTAAGTGTCACGCATTTGGTCCTTGAAAGTTCGAAGTTGAGTCTTGCATTCGAAGTTCGATGCATAAGGAAATGCTGAGCCGGGTGTGACTGAGACTGAGAGTTGCAGCGTGACATAAACACTGTCAGCGGAAAGTCAACTGGTTTCCCTGCAACACCTTTATACTCAGCAAGGGGACCGTTCCTCTTGCGTTCGTTGTCCTGATGATGCCCTACGCAGTTCCGCTTGTCCGCACACGCTGAATAATCGCTGAGAGAACTCTAAACAATGAGGTTTTCTTATGTACGCTGTAGTTGATAGCTATCTACTGAGATGATAAGATAAGATAAGACCCGCAGCCCTGGTACAACCCTCTATTTATACAACAGTCCCCCTGATCATGTCCCGCATTCCCCGGTACTGTCCCTGGAGCCCTACTTGCCTGTCTCCTCGATCCCGCATCACACCGCAGCCTGTCCCCGACTACTATACCCCGTTGACCCCCGCAGCCGTCTGTCGCTTCCCTGCGCACGACTCCGCTTCTTCTGCCCCCGCTCCGCTTGCGGCCTGGCGCCCCGAACCCCGTGGTTCCGCCCGGTCCATTACGTCGCGCATACTGAAGCGGCCTTCGTCCGCTCGACCAATCGCCCGCGCCAACTATAGAATGTCACATGCTGCGCCCCGTGCTTTTTCCCCGCGGAATGTCCGATGACATTTGGTAGATACCCCCTTACCTCAGCCTCAGTCTGCCGCTGAGCCCGCGTCTGCGGGCTCAGCTTCAGTGCTGCACCTCTGGTATATAAGTTCTCCCACAGCAGGCTTTGGTGCGGGCAGGCCCGCAATACGGCTCATGAAAATCTCAAACAACGGTTGAAGACAATTGGGTTTTCCTCCAATCTAGAAGACCAATCAACGTACATCTATCGAGACGGCAAGGACATGGCTTTTTTGTGGATTCACGTAGACGATGGATTATTCACGGCCAGTTCTCCTTGACTGTTACATTGCCTTCAACATAGTTTATATGGTGTTTTGGATTTGAAGTGGGACAAGCGGCTTTTGAGCATTGTGGGCCTTTGTGTCAAGGAGGTCGTTGGCGGGTTTCGAATTGACCAACCGCTCTTGGTTAGCAAAATCATCACAATGCTACCGTCGGCCATCAAAACCCGTACCCCAATATTAAACTCAGATCTAGTGTCAAATCCGTCAAAGGAAATGGACAAAAGTTATCTGTTGGTTATTGGATGCCTGCTCTATCTCACTCAAGGCTCTTGCCCGGATATCACTTATGCAGTAAATTTCCTAGCCCGATTCTCAATGGCGCCAGATGAGACTCATTGGGCGGCTCTCAACCACTTGGTTTGTTATATCTGTTACACCTCCAACTCATCTCTACCAATCATCTCCGGTGGGGATATCAGCGACTCCGTCAAGACTTTTTTTGACGCCAACTGGGGCGGTGAAGGCTCAAGGTCTGTTCACGGATTTATTTCAACCGTATGGGGTGCCCCCGTTTCATGGGCGTTGTGAGAACTCCTTTTGGGACGGGGGTAGTTCTGTGAGGGGGAGATAACAGTTATAGTATTTCAGGTATGTATGAACTTATTACAACTGTTAAGGGTGGTTTGAAAGACCTGCCCCTCTATTTACTACAAGAGTTAATACAACAATTTTATTTATTGTTGTGGCTGATAACTTTCTTCTTGTTTTCTTTAAGAGAACTATTTATGTAGTAATCTCTTATCAGACAAAGATCTAATTTCAACTTACAAATAATCAGCAATGGGCTTGATGAAGGGATCAGGGAAGTAGATAGTGGATGGATTGTTACAGAAAGTTTGACAAATGGAATACAAGCCTTTGGAATTGATGAGGAACAGTATTTATATGTTTTTAGTGTTTATTTTGTTTTTATGTTTAGATGCAGTCAGAGAGAATGAGTAGATGGATGTTTTGGTATAATGTGAACTATTCAATGTGTTGTACCCTCTTCCTTAACCTTTAGTTAAAAGAGCACAATTTCCCTTTTTGTTTCTTTTGTGTATTTTAAACTGATATGAAAGATTTGTTGTGGGTCACCTGATTAAGATCACACTATTTATATGGATGAGTAATTTTATTTATTTTGCTAGCTAGATGATGGGGTGTGGGATCCAAGTGGGATGTAGCTGGATGATACTGGCCTGATTTCTTTTCTGGGAGGGAACAACCTCCCCTTTATATAGTAAAATGTGAGGGATTTTTGCTGGTGGGATGTCTGATTGAGGTATTTATGCTGGTGGGGTCTCTTCTTCTACGCTGCCTTCATGCATGGAGTGCATAAAGTGAGCTATTTCTGCTGGTGAGTTTATGTACTTAGACTGTGCCACAGATCATGTGCTGCGCCCTGTGACGTAAAGTGAGCTATTTCTGCTGGTGAGGTTATGTACTTAGACTGTGCCACAGATCATGTGCTGCGCCTTGTGACCTAAAGTGAGCTATTTCTGCTGGTGAGAGTATGTACTTAGACTGTGCCACAGATCATGTGCTGCGTCATGTGACCTAACACTAAACTATATACTACTTCTATATGTATACTATGTACTTATTATTCACTATAATTCTTTTTAACTGTATAACTTTTGATTTAGCCGTGCAAAACCCTACCATAAATGGGTGACTTATAGATTAAATTTACCCTAGATTTCAATTATGCACTTATATTGCTACTATTTTCAGCTTCTGAAAGATAATGAAAGAATATAATCCTGCCTGATACTTGAAACAGGGTTTGGAATACCACAGCATCCAAACGGCAAACCTGCTGTGCAAGATCCACTTGTCAAGCGGAGTACATGGCGCTGTCTTTTACCTCAAAAGACGCATGTTTGTTCAATCTTTGGTTTCCAAATTCTTTGACGTCCAACCACCTATGATTTTGTCGGACAACAAGGCGGCAGTGTATATCAGCAAGGATTGTGGTACCCGAAAGGAACATTGACATATTGATTGAGAATTTCACACCATCAACGAGCTGCTTTATCAACAAAAAGTTTGCCTCGATTGGATTTCAACCAACGATCAACTCGCCGACATTTTCACCAAGGCGCTTGGTTGGCGAAAGGTCATGGAGTTTGCCACTCAGATGGGGCTTAAATGCACATCTAACACCTTGGAAAGTAAGGGGGGGACAGTATGCGCTAGCGGCAATGAACATGCACCCCCCGCATCTGTTTGCCTCCTTCTCAAGAATGACTTAACATAAAAGAGGATTTCTTTGAATTTTTTTCTAACCATGCATCTCTTATTTTCCTGAGCTCGGTGATTCTAACATAGAATTATCAATATGTCTTCGTCGTACGACTTCTTGCGTGGATTGGCGTTTCTGTCTCTTTATCATTTTCTTTGTATTGTCGTTATTTTTGTTATTTCATTACTTATGCGTCTAACTTGATGCTTACTAGTTTATGTTGTCACTCTCAAACACTCCACAAATTTCCTTTTGCTCTCTAAACTTTCCTTTTTTCTGTATTTTTTCTCTTTATTTATCTATTATTGTTTCTTCCTAAATTGTTTTTTTTTTTCTGTTTTTTCTTTTGTTTTTTTTTCTGTTTCTTTGGTGTCTGATGAGGGGGGGAGTGTTATGATAGTATGTTTTACATATTAGATAATCAGCATATATACATATTTTCCCATACTACATACTATCATATTTCATTACATACTTTTAACTATTATTAGATAATTATTCTCATCATACAAATTATGTAATCATCTTGTATATAAACCATCATTATTCGCAATATTATGTATCCCTTGGGGGAGTGTTCTACTATATATTTTAGAATATTAGAATCCCATCTCTTCAGGGGGAACCGTGCAAAGGTTTTCTACTGGTAAATCAAGAGTGCTTTTACTTTTTTTTTTTTTTTTTGAAGTGTAATTTTGCCGTTGGCATTGCACACTGTGAGTATTTAATAGCAAACTACATACAAGAGTAGAAATAGGGCAGTAGAGACCAAACAAGATTTTTAGCCATGACAAGACAGTAGGCGTTAACAAAATCATTTCAAATTTGAGGAGGAAAAAAGAAAAAGGAAAAGGAAAAGAAACAAAGATAAATCAGAGCCAGGAGACAAAAAACTGATAGTCGGAAAAAGAATTTCAGGCCAGGTATCCAAATCTTTTGGACGTTTGTATAAAATCAAAAATCGCCAAGTGAGCTTTGGGATTGCAAAGGAGCAGATGGAGATTATTTTCTGGAGCCACAGCTTTGCATTAGCGGGCCTGTTTGATCAGGGACTTGCGTTGTTGTTTGTACTGAGGGCACAAATCAAAGAAATGCATGGGTGTTTCTTTACCCGCGCAATGAGGGCAGGAGGGGTCGAGGCAACATTTTACTTTGTAAAGGTGCGTGGCCGGACAATAGGTGATTGATGAGAGCCAATTGAACAATTGGAAGAGGAGATATACGCTTGTTGAGCGCTTTGGAGGAAGGTTGGTGAATTTGAGACTTGAGCAACAATGAGATCTTTGATGTGTTGGCCAGTAAACATCAATCCAGTGACATGTTTTGCTCAGTGGCCGCCTTGGCAAGGTAAGCAGGGGCCTTGTTGCCTCTGATACCCCCGGGCCCGGGGCACCACACCAATTGAATCAGGATGTCAGTCGGGAGTTCTTTCCATGTCTCTTGTATCTCATCAAAAAGGTACTGCCCAGGTTGCGCGGTATTACAATTTGCCAAGCATTGAAGGACTCCTTTGTTGTTGGTAAGGATGAACACCTGAGAGGCGACTTGGTGTCTCAAAATCAATTTAATGAGTTTGAACGCCAACAGAACTCTGACTGCTTCACATTTGTGGTCGGAGAAGAGCTTGTTGATTCCCAGGGCTGTTGAAAGAGCTATATCATTGTCAGGGCAGACTGCAGCCCCTGCACCTCCCTTTTTCTTGTCGTAGGAGCCATCAGTATAGATGACAATAGTGTCAGGTGAGCCATGAAGTGACGTTACTAAATTTTTTATTTCCTGGATGGTGGCCTCCTTAGGGGTGTCCATGTGTAAGAAACAAGGGGTAGACCATAATCAAAGGAGCTGGGCCTATATTCAACTCAGATCTTCTCTGCATTCATTCCTACCAGTTGATCAAGTTGTTTCACAGAGATTGGGACGTGTCAACCCATCCATGCCTGCCTGAGAATGCCCTGTCAAGCCAGAATATCCTGAATTTTGTTGTCATGACGTCTACAAATATATTTTCTGACAAAGAAATTAGCAGATGTGTACTTGCTGAAGGCCTCCATATCCAGAACTGCTGATTGTTCCCCGTGCCACGTTTTTGGCATTGATCTGAAAGTGCCAAGAGTGAACAGAACCGGAACATTGTTAGTCTTGGCTGCAAGCTGGGAGATTTTAGATGAATTAGCTAAGGTCCCCCAGACAGGGGCACCATATGATAATCTAGGTAATAGAACAGCTGTCATTAGTCGGACACAGTCCCCCTCTCAAAGTCCCCATCTTGAGCTGCCTAAGGTCTTCAGTTTTTTAATGGTTTCTGAGATCTTTTGCTCCAGGTGATTAAACATTGTGGAATAGGTCAGTTTATTATTGAGAAAGATACCAAGCCATTTCACCTCCTTGCACGGGGCCAGCAATTGATCACCAAAAGGAAATGGATTGGGCGGCAGAGCCCTCCTTGTCAGCCAGATGAATTGGGCTTTCTTCTGGTCGCATAGTGCTCCAAATTTTGTGCCCCACTGGAGAGATCTAACTCCCTGAGTCTTGATTTGGGTTAGTACTTCTGAAGATGATTTGGCAGCTACCAGATGTACTACATTGTCCACATAGCCTATCAAGACTTCATCTGAATCTAAGTCAAATTTTTTGATCAGTAGCAAATTGTTGTAAAGGATGTAGAGAATAACCAAAAGCGGGGATCCTTGTGGGAGTCCAATGGCAATGTCAAAAGGGGATGATGTGTAGTCGTCCATTTGAATGCTCGTCTGTCTGTCAAGCAAAAAAGAGTTGATTATTCCCACTAGGTATGCTGGGCAACATAAATGGGAAAGGTAGTGAATCAGTTGTTTGGGGTGAACGGATGGATAAGCAGATTTCACGTCTAAAAACAATCCCGCCACAATGACTTCTCATTCCATTTGTGGCGGACCCACATGTCTAGGAGGACTTGCGCGTCTTTTGTCAGCTTTCTGTACTCTAATCCACTTATTGTGGCGTGTAAAGTACACTTTAAAAAGTGTAATAAGGCAATTTCCAATAAGAACAATTACTTAAGTGTTACAAAACACTAAGTATCAAAAAACAGGTTATAACCCTGCTGCCAAAACTTCTAATAAGGGATTTAAATCCTAGAAGGGCTAACCAGATTTTATACATGGTTCTTCCAATCCAAGTAAAAGTGTTTAATTGATTGGGGGGGTTTTGGTTGAGGAATTTTAACTAAAGAAGATAGTATATAAATAAAGGCCAGTCCTCCTTACTTACAGGAGAAGGTGAGCGCCTTTGTAGCTTATAATAAGTTATCTATGTAGGTTAAAATTGATGGGGAGTAATCTTCATTTCAGTGAAGAAAACTCCTTCTTAAATAATAAAATAAATATTATTTCACAAGCTTCTTTTGAAGCAGTGATTAGGGCAAGATCACCAGGGGAAACTGAGCACCCTGTTCGTGATCTGATGTGAAATGTGGTGTCATTCCTATGTGGAATGACCCCATAATTATTTCACAATGAATGGCTTAGTGGGAAATAATTATTTCAACATTAAATAATTATTTCACTAAGATGTGCTTGTGAATAAATTTCTAGGGACTAAGGCTTGGAAAGGCGCTTGCCCTGAGTGATCAGTAATGTAAAATCACATGTACTTATGTATTTAATACATACTACATAAGTTATATAATTAAATACATATGTAATCTTATAGTATATATTACTATGGGTTATGCTGGGATTTTCCAGGATTTTCAAGGAACAAACTATACCAATAAATGGTTCTTTATCCATTTATTGCGTGTTTGAAAATTAATTTGCCAAGGATTTTCCTTAATTAAATTTCCTTGGAATTTTGATAAGAAATAGATATAATTTTAGATGATGTTATTATTATATTTTACGTGTGGTCATGAGTGTGGCTTGAACACAGAGCCTCATGTATCAACCAGATATTTCTAGGCTTGTTCTTAACTGTTACACTATATACCAATTGTCAAAACAGTTGAGTATAATTTCTGCTATAATCAGAAAAATCTAGTAAAATAAAATAAAGTAAAAAATAAAATAAAATAAATAATAATATAATTAAATATTATTAATTATTCAGCTTGAAGTTTCAAGTGTTACATAATGTATGTAATATCTTGGTGGCTAACATCTTTGGTACATGTTCCTTTGCGACCGCCTAAATGGCCATCAGCAAGGATGCCTTTCTCTTCTGCCCATGTTGTCAGACGTCTTGCAATAATAAGTTCAAACCCTTTACCAATTCCACTAAGCAGAGAAATTGGTCTGTAGGAGTTAGGGTTAGTGTAATCATCCTTCCCGTTATTGTTCTTAAAGGAAGAATATTGAATAATATAATTAATATTCCTTGTAGTTATTTTTCTGAAAGGAATAATATTGAATAATAATAATAAGAATGAATAAGAATGGTAATTATTAATAAGGATAATAATAAATAGTGGTACTTGCATTTAATTGGTACATTCATTTAGGGATCAAAGAGTGAAGAGTAGTTGAAGGGGAAATGTAGTCTAGCCAAGCAGCTGCTGGACTCTTGTGAAATAACCTGGACACTTTAGGGAGAGGAAAAGGAATTGTGGGGTTCCGCTTGACTATTACACATATCCAATGATTATCATTGAAAAATGATAAGATGGCTGGCAAAGGTTTAGGGTCCAGGGGAACTGTGGCAGGAATAAATGTTGTGCTCCCCCCAGTTTTACTGAGGAAGACAAATGGCCGGTTATACACATTGGCCAGAATGGGTCCCACATCCAACTTGCTCATCCATTTGGTCATGTTGACTGATCCACGTTGTGGAAATAAAGGCTACCTTGGTAACAGAAACGGTAGGTTGCCCTTTTTTCTGGTTGGTTCCGGTGGTTCTTTGGTTTCTTCCGCGGAATAAACAGCTGTTAGCGGAGAGTTAACTGGATTCCCTGCAACACCTTTACTCAGCAAGGGGACCGTTCCTCTTGCGTTTGTCTTCCTGATGTTGCCCTTTGCAGTTCCGCTTGTCTGCACACGCTGAAATTTGCTGAGAGAGCTCTAAAGTAACATGATGTCTTATATGTGTTGTAGTTGATAGCTATCTACTTCAATCATAAGATAAGATACAATCCCACAACCCTTGTACAACACTCCCCCGGTCCTGTCCCGCAATCCCCGGTTTCTTCCCTGGAGCCCTACTTGCTCGTCTCCTCAATCCCGCATTGCACCGCAGCTTGTCCCCAACTACTATACCCCGTTGACCCCTGCAGCCTTCTGTTGCTCCCCTGCGCACGGCTTCCGCTCCCTCTGCCCCCGCTCCGCTTGCGGGCCTGGTGCCCCGAACCCCGTGGTTCCACCCGGTCCCCTACGTCGTGCATACTGAAGCGGCCCTCGTCCGCCCAACTGATCGACCGCGCCAACATAGAATGTCACATGCTGCGCCCTTGTGCTTTTCCCGCGGAATGTCTGATGACATTCGGTAAGTACCCCCTCTTACCTCAGCCTCAGTCTGCCGCTGAGCCCGCGTCTGCGGGCTCAGCTTCAGTGCTGCACCTCCTGTATATAAGTTCTCCCACAAGGTGGGTCAGTCACCTGAACACATTGGTAAGCCCGGTTGAATTCCGATGGCCCCCCAACTTTTCTTGTCCAATTTGCCTTGTTATTTTAAATCTCTTCTAACACATCCTCACGCACTTTGTACCACCCATTGGCCTTAGCATAGGGACCCTCTGGTCTATCTGCTGCCAACGCATTTGCCACACATGCATAACCACAGTTCCCATCGCCTGTTGGGTTATAAGTGGAATACACATATTTTAAGAACCATGCTGGAATCTGAGCCTGAAAAGAATGATGAGAAGTTGGTTATCAGTTTGAGTTAGTGCATTTCACCTTGTCCATGTCAAGCTTGGGTCACTCACTGCAACACCAGAGTTTGTACTTCCTTGTCTTGTTCGGCCAGCCTTGGGTGCAGCCTCAGCTTCTACATGCACGTCCTATGAAACATACAATGTAATCAGACAATGATAATTTCATGTCAAAGGTATAGTACTTACCTTGGCTGTGGGAGGTGAATGTGGCCTTGCCTCACCCTGCATCTCTATAGAGCTTGAGGCTGCTGGAGGCAACTGCTGCATTTCCTCACCCTGCATATCAATAGATGAGGAGGAAACCACTGGGAGATCAGATTCTTCATCTGATTCCCCACCTGGGGCATCAGATTCTTCATCTGATTCCCCACCTGGGGCATCAGATTCTTCATCTGATTCCCCACCTGGGGCATCAGATTCTTCATCTGATTCCCCACCTGGGGCATCAGATTCTTCATCTGATTCCCCACCTGGGGCATCAGATTCTTCATCTGATTCCCACCTGGGGCATCAGATTCTTCATCTGATTCCCCACCTGGGGCATCAGATTCTTCATCTGATTCCCCACCTGGGGCATCAGATTCTTCATCTGATTCCCCATCTGGGGCATCAGAATCTTCATCTGAAACTGCATCTGGGGCATCAGATTCTTCATCTGATACCCCATCCATACTACCATACAAGTCCAAGTCATCAGAGGATTGAGAGAAGTGTCCATGTGACAAGTTGTCTGACCCCCGTTTCCATTTCCCAAGGCTGCCGACTGGTGGAAGTTTATTTCTCTTGACTGCTTAGTAAGTCCATCATTATCATTCCATCAGTTATCAGCCTCATAATAAGACATGCAATAATGTTGCTTACACATGAGTGTTTCCACACTGGGAAGCTCATCAGGGTCCCCAGAGGAAGGACCTGAGGATACAAGATCCAATTGACCCTGCACCCGCTTGGCCTTTTGATTACCCCCTTTTCCTTTTGATACACCAGCCTTCTGTCTTGCTTTCCTTGCCTGCACCTTTTGGATTGGTGCTTCCACAATTTCCGCATGGGTGTCATTGCGCTTTTGAACTCGCCCACTACCCTTTCTCTTCTTCCACGGCCTTTCCAGTATGTGTTTCACTCGGATAGGATCAGGCTCTGCGGTCGGAACCACGTGTGTGTTTGCATGGACCCTTCGTAATTTTTTCATTGTTGCTTCTAACGCCGAGGGGTGGTGGGAAGCCAAGATCTCCTGCTTAAAATCCTCAAAATCGTTGTCAAAGTCGTACAGTAGTTGATCAAGAGCCTGCAATGAACATAGATGAATATTAGCTAGGAGGGACATGAACAAGTCATACATCAGGAGGACTCACTGGACCTTCAGGGTTATAGGCCAGATGCCACTGGACATGGAAATCAGAAGGCTCCACATCTCCCTTCCCCTGGACCAAACATTTGATAGTGTGCAAACACGGAATGCCCAAGCCGGCCTGGAACTTCCCGTTGCATTGAAGGCTGGGATCCCCAGGCTTGGATTTCTTCATCTTGATGAACTTGTTGTACTGAGACATGGCCAACTTGAGTGCATGACAGGAGATTTTGCAGTTGAGGGACTTGAAGGCGTTTGGTAGACCAGTTAAACCCTTCAGTAACTTGTGTGCCAGGTTTGTGTGGGCCGTGTCAAGCTGTCAGTCCACCGCAGCAGCAATTGTCATGAACAGTGTTTCAAAGTTGCACCTAGCAGATGTCACATATGTTTTCAGCCAGCTGTGGGCAGATTCACATCTTGACGAAGTCAGATTTCCCAGATGGGGTGTCATTCCGGCCCACGCATTCATGAACTTCTGTTGCTCACTCCAGAAGTGCTTGGATAAGTATTTTTAGACATTAGTTTGACTGACTAGGTACCTTGTCAGTTGTGCCCACTTTGAGTTGCAGGTGTCCTCATTGGGGGCATGTGCTACGTCATGCCAGAGTCTCATGAATTTGGTCCATTCTTTGCCATTGCCAGCAAACGCTTGCTTGCAGTTTTTAACAATATTACAATTGATGTGCCACATGCACAAGTTGGCAGTAGCATTGGGGAAGTGCTTTGAGATAGCATTACGCAGTGCCAATTCCCTGTCTGTCACAAAGACCTTTGGTGCCTGGTTAGTGTCCCATATAGATCTGTGGGTATCACACAGGAGTACAGTCAGTTTCTGATGAAAATAGATGATGAGTCAAATATACGACCCACTTCAACTTATCAAGAGCACATGAGTAGGCCTCATTCTTCTCGTTTCTCATCAAACAAAAACCAATGGAAAAACTGTGATTGGTTGCTGTTTGGCCAACCACATGCAGGAGGGGGTAGTTGTTCAGGTTCGTCTTATAAGTGCAGTAAATGTTGACCACATGGTGGACCCTGCAAGCCAGAAGCAATGATCCTGGGTGCGCAAACCACAAGTCAAGGAGCTTGCCATCCGTGTTGTAAACGTCCTCGTGTGTCCAATTCAATTCCTTCAGGCAATGTAGGAGGTACTCAATCAGGGTGTTTCCAGCCCTCTTCTCTGCCCTGAGCGCCTGCTTTACTTTGTATATTGTTTTGTTGGTTACAAACCTTCCTTCACTGCTAGTAAGGAGTCTAGCAATTGCCTGGGGTTGCATTCCAAGAGACCCAGAGGTACCCTAGAAGATATATAAAAAATAATGAAAAAGAAAGATGTCTCAACCCGTCCCCAGGTTGGAAACTGAAAGAATTTCCCGGCCAGACCCCCAATATGTGGAAATAATGGCAACCTTGGTAACAGAAACGGTAGGTTGCCCTTTTTTCTGGTTGGTTCCGGTGGTTCTTTGGTTTCTTATGGTGTCGGCACAAATGTTCGGCCTCCGCTGAACTCACGTCGAAGGCCACCCAATTACCTTCTGCCTTGAGGCCCGCACTCTCCTTAAGAGACGCTATGAGCTCTTCCGCCATTAGAGGGGAAACCAAACCCAATTCTTTGATGGAAAGAGTCAGCGGGCCATCCCCGTTCAGAGCGCACTTGGCCAACTCCGCCGCCTTCTTCTTCCCGGTGGGCACTGCCACTCCTCCAGGCTGCAAAAATTCCTTTGCCTTGCCCTTCTTTGGGGGCGTTGATAAACGCACGCCAACGGCCCACGCCAACGCCAACCCGCACGCCACTTTTTTTTGGCGTGCGGGGCCTACACGCCAAAAAAAATTGGCGTGTAGGGTCTACACGCCAAAAAAAATTGGCGTGTGAGACCCACACGCCAAAAAATGGCGTGTGGTTCCCACACGCCAATTTTTTTGGCGTGTGGGCCCCGCACGCCAATTTTTTTTTGGCCGTGCGGTCCCCCCTCGCCCTCACGTAATCGAATGGGCCGGGACCATCGATTCACGTGAGCGGTCCGGCTGACGAGGTTA
>RDRW01000803.1:0-41224 GCA_007896445.1 Puccinia hordei
AATGGGTGATGGAAGGATGTGATGAAGGAATTTCTAGTATAAGGATGAAAAGGTGGATGAAGATGATGATGAAAGAATATCTCGTATATGGATTAAATATGATGATGGTGATGATGAAAGAAAATCTAGTATATACCAGGAAGATGGATGATGGGATGATGAAAGAAAATCTAGTATATACAAGGACGATGGATGGTGATGATGAAAGAAATCTAGTATATACACGGAAGATGGATGATGGTGATAAGTGGATGATGAGATGGATGATGGAAAAATAATCAGGATACTCAAAGATGGATGAAGGGGAAATTAAATTTTTATGATGTATTGGAGGGAGAAAAGAGTGGATGGATGATTGATGAAGGAGTAAAATTAAATTGATATATGGACAAAAACTCAGGATACTAAAAGATGGATGAAAGGAAAAAAATTAAATCTTATCTGGGATATCTCTGGAGGAAGGAAAAAAAAGTGGATTCCTTGATTGGATGATGAAATAAATTAACATGAATATATATCACATCACAGAAAAAAATCAGGAAACCTCCAAAAGGATGAAAGGATCCTTTTTTTTTTTTTTTTTTTTTTGTTTTGTTCTTCCTTCATGATTAATTAATTTTTTTTTTTTTTTTTTTTTTTTTTTTTTTTTTTTTTTTTTTTTTTTTTTTTTTTTTTTTTTTTTTTTTTTTTTTTCCAGAATGGGAAAATTGGAAAATTATTCTTATTTTTACTATCAATCCTCTTTTTTTTTTTTTTTTTTTTTTTTTCATATTTTTGGTGTATTGACCTCTCAGCGAGTGAGGAGAGTCGCCGGAGGGAAGTGTGAATCCGCGCGGAGAGTGACGCGGAGTCCCGGGTGCTACAAAGTCCGGGGTCGCCGGCTTTTCCAAGGCGCAGGAACGGTCCTCCGGGTCGAAGGACGACCTCGGAGATGGAAAGCAACCGTTCTTCTTCGATGGAAAGAAGACGGTTATGGGGAGAACATAAAAAAAAGATTAAAGAAAATGAAGGATAGAAAAAAAGAAAGAAAAGAAAAAAAAAAAACCCCGGGTCGTGCACCGGCATCGCCAGGTATTGTAGGCCAAAGGAAAATGCCCTGAGAACGTATATCCGGGTCGTTCACACGCGTCGAAAAGATTGGTATGGTTTTTAACGGCTTGAGGTTGTTGTCTTCCTCCCCATCGATGTCCTCCTCTTCGAAACGCTCAACACCCGTCGCGGCCAATCTTCTTCCACATTTCGCCCCGCATGGTGGGCCTCTATCTACCCATCGAGTCGGTCGACTCATATCGTTTTCTTTGTTTTTTACCGATTGTTCGTTCTCTTTTCTGTTCACAACCACGAGTCTGAACTAATTTGTTACTATTATTACTTTTGATTCCCAAAAGACCGTTTTTCGAAGCGCGAACGTTCCAACTTGATACTGTAGACCTCGCCGCATCTGAACGAGCCCTTCGCCAAAATTTAGCCGTAAAATTTACAGAACAGTGGAAATGGAGAAGAAGGTGGTATTGCCTATTGATAAAGGGATATGAGTGGTTTTTTTATTCGGTGAGTTTTTTTTTTTTTTTTTTTTATTATATTTTTTTTTTTTTTTTAGTTTTTTATTTATTTTTTTTTATTTTAAAATAAAAGACAGAAAACTGATTTATTTTTTTTTTTTTTTTTTTTTTATTTCATTTGATTTGTCTTGTACTAACTTGTTTTTATTTTATTTTTTTTTTTTATTTTTTTAATTTTTTTTTTGTTTTGTTTGTGTTTTAGGTAAGCCAGGGGAATTATTACTATATCATTGGTCTTGAATGATATTTTTAACATGACTTGCTGCATATCTTCTGTTTAATGCAGTGCCATCCAGTTCCTCCAATGAATAAGAGCCTCCAGGATTTTGAGTGGTAATCTGTAAGGTCCATTCCCTTTGTTTTCCAAGAGCTTTCCATATTGAAGTCCAAAGATTTGTTGTATACTAATACCCAGTCCCCTGTTTGTAGTGGTTGTCTAGGTGTCTTCTCTCCTGTTCCAATATTCCACAGATGTTTTCCTTGTATCCAGCAACTTTTGATGGGCCTTCTGAAGAATGTCATCCCTGTTTTCCAATTGGAAGGTCCTGCCAGAAGGAGGTCTTGAGTGCTGTTCACTTTTGTCCCAATCTATGCCAAAGAAGGTTTCCAGTTCCAGATCAATTGGTAAGATGGGGGCTGTCCAAGAACCAGTTCATAAGGGGAGTATCCGTTGATCTTTTGGTGGAAATCCTATCTGCAAATAAACCCAAGGTAAATAATTCCTCCATTTTCTTGCCTTCTTGTCCACAGAGTTAACCAAAGTGTCCTTGATGGCCTGATGTCCTCTTTCCACCATTCCATTAGCTTCAGGGTAGTAGGTGTGGTAACTTTGATTTTTATTCCTGCTTCCAATAGTGATTTCTGGAACTGTTGACCAAATTCTGAACCTCCATCCACTGTAACTGACCAAGGTGCTCCATATCTGTAGATCCATTTTCCAAGAACCATTGGGAAATCTTCTTTGCTGAAATCTTTTCCAAACCAACTGCTTCAACCCATCCAGAAAGATCATCTCTAGCAATTACCAAGTATTTCCATTTACCAGCCTTGATATGAACTGTATCCAAGCTGACTCTTCCAAAGATTGTTGCTGTGCTCAGTAGGCTTCTTGGGTTCCATGGTAATACTTAATTCCTTTTCTGCAAGCTTCACAAGACTGGACCCACTTGGTTACACTTTCTTGAGTCTGGCCACCAAAACCTGAGCTTAGTCCTTCCTGTAAGTTTCTGAAATACCTCTGTGGCCTAGTGTTTCATGAAGAGATTGGAGGATATTGTTTTGGGCTGAGGGAGTGTGACAACTATCTGGAAAAGGGTTGGTTAATTCTGTGCAAGACATGATTGGAGAGGAAGAAATTGGCTGATTTATGCAGAATTTGTTTGAAATCCAGGGGCTGCATCCAGAGGTTTGTTCATTGTTGAAAAGATACTCCTGTAAGTGTTTCCAATTCCTTGTTGCAGAGGTTTTCCCCCTCCCCCAATAAGCTAGTCCCCAGAAGCAATCCAGAAAAGAAAGAAGTCCAGAGGAAGAATGTTTGAGGCCAAATCCAGGGGTGAGGTTTAATCCAAGGTCATCAGCTTCATCAAAACTAGGGGCAATCTTCTTCACCAGGGTCAGGAGGTCTTCTGGATAGTGCATCTGGAAGGGTGAAGGTTTTGCCAGGGGTATGTTCCAATCAAAAGAGAAGAGCTGAATGAAAGCAATCCATCTGTTCATAGGGGCATTTGGAAGTGAAGGGTTGTTGATCATTCCAATAAGGCACTTGGCATCCACTCTGAGCAAGAAATGTTGGCCCCATAGCCTATGCTGAAGTTTCTTGAGGATTTTGGTGGACACCACAGAGTTCCAACTGGATTGTGAGTATTCAGATTCTCTTTTGGAAAACACTACTGACTCATAAATCACAGGCCTGTCCAATCCAGAGGAATCCACTTGGGTGAGGACTGCTCCTGCTGCAAATGAAGCTAGAATCCACAGAGAGTTTGAGCTGTCCAGCTCCAGGTCCATAATCCAGCTTCTTGAGGGTGATATCTGATCCAATGATTCTCTTGAGTTCCTCAAAGGCTTCCTGGCAATCTTCAGTCCAATCCCAGGTGGAATCCTTCCTAGTAAGGTGTCTGAGGGGAGCAGTGATAGTTGAGTAATTTTTAATGAACATCCTGATGTAGACACAGATACCTAGGAAACTCCTGACAGCAGATGGAGTGGTGGGAGTTGGCCAAGTTTCTATTTTGTTGAGCTTCTTTGCTGATATCTTCCTTCCGTCCTTTTGCAGACAACATGGCCCACTAGATCCAAGGCAGGGACACAGCAAGCAAACTTTTTACCAGAATAGTGAGTCCAGCTTCTTCTATCCTAAAGAGAATCCTTTCCAAGTGATGGCATATTCATAAATAAATTTTTCTGATCTGGGGGTTGGCTTCCAGGGTTTCTCACCATAGTCCTGAGATTGGTCCTTTAATTTCCTCCATCATCAATGAAGATTCCAAGGTGCTGAGGGAGTTCATCCTGAAGTATCCACATCATTTGGGCCTGGTATACTGCAACTGAATTGGTGGCTCCTTGGGGTAATCTGGTGAGCTGGAATCTTCCTAGAGGGGTTTCAAAAGTGGTTAAGGGCCTGGATTCTACTGATAATCTCTTTCATCATACCCTCCCATAATATCACCTAGTCCATAGCATGCCCTTCCAGTGAAAGATTCAATGAGATCCTCTGGTGATGGTGGTAGGCCTGCAGCCTTAATGGTTACTTTATTGAGTTTTTTGGAGATCATGAACTATTCTTAACTTCCCATCTTGCTTTTTGACACCAGAAAATAGGGCTGGAATAACTGGAGAAACTGTTCATAGAGCCATGCTGAGTCTTTCTCTTACTAATTCTATGACTTGATTTCTGATGGGAGCTGAATTGGAATTGGTTTCTGTTGGCCAAGGTTCATGGGAATAACTGGAATGATGTAGGGTGTCCTAGGTATGTTTGAGGAGTCCCCTTTCTGTTTCTGTGAATGCCAAAGCTGCTTGCCTGAGAGTGATGACCCAAACTAATAGGAGATGTTCTTGTTCTGACAGCCATCCAGGAG
Organism: Puccinia hordei; assembly: GCA_007896445.1. NCBI lineage: Eukaryota > Fungi > Basidiomycota > Pucciniomycetes > Pucciniales > Pucciniaceae > Puccinia > Puccinia hordei. The sequence continues at coordinate 4,643 of RDRW01000803.1, forward strand.
GTCCAAAATTGATAAGGTCCAGCCTCTCTTGAGTGATTTTAGAAGTGGGGATGAAGGTGGAGGAAAGGATTTAAAAGGAGTGGAATATGGGTCCCTAGAAAGTGGAGGCCTTGAAAGAGGTGGTTGAGAGCCAATGGCATAGGTTGGTTTTACTGGTTTTACTTTTTTTAGAGTGGATTTATATTTTGCTGAATGAGTGACTAAAGTTGGTTCTTTTGGTTATTTTCCAGGATTCCATCTGTAAAGGAGTGTAGTTGGAAGCCTGGCCTTAGACTAAAAAATCCAAAGATGCTGAGTTTTGCTGGGAGAGAAGTTTCCCATTTCTGGTGACTGGGAAGGATGATTGGGACCAGATAAGTTTGTCCAGAAGTGTTTTTTTGATTTCCAGTGATTCCCCTCTGTCTCCATGGTAGTTGATGGTTGCTGACACATCCATTAAGAAGGGTTTTCCAATGATTAGCTGAACAGACCCTCTAGCTACCCAGAAGTGGACAATCCTGGATACTTTCCCAATGGTGACAGTAACATCTTCAGCAATTCCAGGCATCTCTGTAAGGTGACCTCCAATTCCTCTGAGTTTCATGGGTTTAGATGTGATCTGAAGTCCAAGTTTGTGGTGGGCCAGGGATCAGGTATAATGTTTATCATTGATCCATATCAAGAAGGGCCTGATGCTGTTGTCCATTGATGCTGAGGTTTACATATCCAAGGGGGCAAGAATAGTGAGTGGCAGGTTCCTGGGGGTTCTTCTTTTTCCTGGTCCAAGTCTCCAAAGTTTGCTGATTTAGTGTTCTCTTCCACTGGGACTCTTCGTTAGTGATTTTTCTCTTTACTGCCTCTGATAATGATGGGGAAGAGCAAGAGTTTCTCCAATGGTGAGCTGGATGACTTGTTGGCCTAGGATCCTATTGGCAACTTCATCATCTATTCCAGGGTAGTCTTTGGCCAAAGCCTTCTCCAGGTAAGTCCTTTCTAGCTGGTTTTTCCTTGGAAGGGTTGGTGGAGGATGGTTGTGCTAAAGGCTGTTGAAATCTGACTTTTGAAGCAGGGGCAGGGGATGTTGGAGAAAAGGGAGTCCTGGCCATGTTGAGCAAATCCTGGGAGTCCATATCCATGAGAGTGGTCTTTTCCTTCCTGGTCCTCTTTCTGGCATAGCCGGTTCCTCTGAAGATCTGGTCCTTTTTCCCATGTCTGAATCATACACAGTAAGTTGAGGGTTGTCATATTCCTCCAGTTGTCCAAAAGAAGTTGAAAGTTTGACTGATTCCTTGGCAAATTGCTCCACCACACTTAAGATTGGCCTCCTGGTGTCCCATGGAATTAAGGTTTGATTTGGAAGTTTGTAGTCCTTTCCATCCTTGATTACCTGTCCTGAGCTGATGTCCTGGGATAATCTGATACATCTGTTGGTCCCATGGGTATCCTGGAAGCAGTAGAAACATTTGAGGGGCCTGTATGCTAGGGTGGTGTTGTCCATGTGGGGAGGAAGGGATTTGCCAGTTGTGAATGCTGCAAGTTGTTTGGTAAGATTATCCATAGTCTGTTCCAAGGGAGCTGATCCAGTAGGTCTGAAAGGTCTAGTAGGGATGAAAGGTCTGGTGGTGGTGGCAGGTGAGTCCTTTGTCTTTGGGGTTTCTGTCCTGTAAAGTCTCCTCCTGTTGATGACAGCTGCTGATTTGACCTTCTTGTGTATGTAGGTGAGAAGAACTTCAGTGTTTGGCAAAATATCACCTCCATCCTTGGTTGAAAGCATCTGGTTGTCCCTGAGAAGTTCATCTGTCACAGCAAGTTCCAATTCCTGGCTGAGGGCTTCTAGCAACAAATCTCTGAATTCCTCCAAGTTAGTGCTGTAATTCATTCTTACCAGGTAATGGGAAATGGTTTCAAATTTGGTCCTGAATGTTTTAAAGTCCTCCAGGGTGTTGATTCCTCCACCATGGGCAGTGGTGCTGACTAGATTCCTTAGGTCCTGTCTGGTGTATCTGACCAAGGGTTGAGATGACCCAAACCTGTTGAGTAATTGTTTCTTCAACTTCTCCCAGTCCAGTTCTTCATGTCCTGACATTTCTTCCACTTCATCCTTTAGGTCCATACCCTTAAGAAATGAAGTAATTTGATCAGCCAATTCCTTTGAGTTAGCACCATCATGTCTTCCTGCAGCCTCAAATCTCCTGATGAACTTCTCCATTGGCATATTACCACCATCAAAGAAGAGCTCTTTGTCCATTGGTTTGATCTTGATTCCCCTGGAGGTTGGGTCCTGGTACACTGGCATGGAAGCTTCCCTTTCAAAGAAATGTGAGTTGAATCTTGCTGAATCCTGGGGTGGTGGCCTGTGTAGGTTTCTCATGGGTAACTGGGTTCTGGGGGACTGAAGTGGGATGCCTAAGTCTTCTGAATCTTCTGATGGTTGGGGATTGTTTCTGTAGGGACCAGGGTTGTGACCAGAAGCAGGAGCCATGCCTTGAGGAAGGGAGTTGACAGGGTTGGTAGGTTGAATAGGAGCTGGGTAGAGACTGGGAGCAGAGAAGTTGATGTAATTTCCAGAATGAGACATCTTAGGGGAAGTGAATTTAAAAGGTATGTAGATGGGATTTAAATGAGGGTGCTGAAAGATAAGAAGGGGTACTGATAATTGTTTGTGATTGAAAACCTTTGTAGGGATGAAGAGAGGAGGAAAAGATGAAGAGGAAGAAAAAAGGATTTTAAGGAAGAGGTGTAGTGAAGAGAAGAGGTGTAAGAAGTAGTGTGTAGCTAAAGGTAAAGTTGTTACTAGGGCTGAAGATTTCTGAGGGATGGAAAGGCCACTGTTGGGACACCACTTGTGGAACTACTCTAAGGCCAGAATAGAGCTTGGAAGGGATATTATAACTAACTACACTAGTACTAATGTAAGTTAAGACAAAGGTGCTGATATAAGAGCTGCCTTCCTAATAATGCTGATGGGAAGAGTGTAACACTAAGAATAAAATAAAAGTGTGGCTTTTCTATTTTAATCTTAGACTGACATACTTTATAAGCTGACTACTATTACCTCTGAGGTAATGGGAGTTGAGGAGAAGTTGTGAGGGAAAATGGTTGTGTAAAGGGTTTAAATGGAAGGATATCTAAAATGTCTTGGTAAGAAGTGTCCTTGTGATGAAATTGAATCTAATATTGGGGTAAAAGGTCATACAGGTTGTATGGGGTAGAAATTTGATGCTGGTAATACTACAACAAGTGGGAGTATATATGTGTAAAGGGCCCTTCAAGAGGGGACAAATGATGAGCACAGTATTACAAGATATGATGATGAGCAATGTCCATAATAAATAGTGATGAGCAAAAGACTACAAGTGTAAAGTGAAGTGAATGTATGTAGTAATGATGAACAATGATTGTAGATTATGTAAGATTTTTGTGTTTTTAACTGAATATTATGATGACTTGGATGATGTAAGCCAAAGAAAAGAAAAGAAAAAATGTACCTTGAAAACTATGAATGTTATAACTTCTATCCAAAAGAAATCAGGGTGGTTTGAGTGATGACTAGGGTAAAAATATGGTGTAGATCTGAATCTGAAATAATAATGATGAATATATGGATGGTTTATGATGTAGAAGATATGATGTGAGAAGGGACAGGATACCACACCGGCCAGGAGGAAGTCCTCCCGGCCAACAGGGTTATACACCTCTCAGCCAGGAGGAAGTCCTCCTGGCCGACGAGGTTGCCTCCTGGCTGACAAGTTATACACAACCCTGTCGGCCAGGAGGACCTCCTCCTGGCCAACAAGGTTGTATAGCCTTGTCAGCCGGGAGGACTTCCTCCCGGCTGACAAGGTTATACAACCTCTTCAGCCAGGAGGAAGTCCTCCTGGCGTGACGAGGCTGTATAACCCGTCAGCCAGAGGAAGTCCTCCTGGCTGACAAGGTTATACAACCTCGTCAGCCAGGAGGACTTCCTCCTGGCCGACAAGGTTGTATAACCTTGTCAGCCAGCAGGAAGTCCTCCGGCAACGAGGCTATACAACCTCGTTGGCCAGGAGGACTTCCTCCTGGCTGATGAGTTGTATAACCTTGTCACGGGAGGAAGTCCTCCCGGCTGACGAGGCTATACAGCCTCGTCGGCCGGGAGGACTTCCTCCTGGCTGGCTGACAAGCCTTCCCACACAAAAATTGGCGTGTGGGGACGTGCTCACGTCATCGAGCCGGTCCACCGTTTGATGACGTGAGCAAGTCCCACACGCCAAACAATTGGCTGTGGGACCCGCACGCCAAAAGAAATTGGCGTGCGGGGCCTACACCAAAAGAAAATGGCGTGTAGGTGTCATGTGACAACCAACCCAACGTACAGATGGGGATTTGGTTGATCGAAGCGCGAAGGGGACTGGAAATGAGTCTAAAGATATTCTTCGAAGCAACTCGAGGATATCTTCGAGTCGAAGTATTCTCGAAGATAACTTCGAGACTAGTTTCGAAGATGCGATGTGAGTGATAAATAATGGGCTCAAATCAGACTCGGATTTAATCAGGGTGATGACTGATTAAGGAAGGTAACGTAAAACAATATTATATTAATTAAGTGAGGAAAAGGAAATGTAGAGAAAAGTACAGTTGCTTTTATAGACAAATATTGACATGAGGTTTTCGTGTGAAGATGAGTAAGGAAAGTATGTCCTCGAAGTTAGATTTACACGAGTGATTGAAAAAAGTCAGATGAAAGCATAACTGATAATATGACAATTGATTCGAGGATACAAATGGAAATTCCCAGGTGATATGAAGGGTAAGTGCAAGGCTTGATTGATGAGGTTAAGCGCCAAGCTGAGGGTCGAGGCATTTGAGCTAATCCGAATGAGGTTATTGGATAAGCGTCGAATAGCCGTTGAATCACCGGAAGGGGAAATCTTCGAGTCAGGGACCGGATCGGGTAATGAGGTTTGAATGTCCCTTTGATTAAGTGTCACACATTTGGTCCTTGAAAGTTCGAAGTTGAGTCTTGCATTCGAAGTTTGATGCATAAGGAAATGCTGAGCCGGGTGTGGCTGAGACTGAGAGTTGCAGCGTGACAGATGCCCGGGTATAAAAGCCAAGCTCCTGCGAAGGTCGAAGGTAAAGAATTCCCACCATCTTACTTCCCACACTACTACTTTACTTAATTAAATCGAAGAAGAACAGAAAAGATACAGAAGAATACAACAGAGAAAGAAAAGGAAAAACAAAAATGTCAGAAGTCGAAGTCATCGATCGAAGATGCCAAAGATGCATTCGACAGAACTTGACGTGCTCGCCAAGTACCGCGACAAGAGGGGATAGGTCGAAATGTGAGATGTGTCGAATAGTTCGGGTGCCCTGTGTCTTTGAACATGGGTTTCCTTTTGGTTCGGAGGATGCTTTGCCCATTTCGGCTATAAGTAGTCGCGCCGTTTCGACCGCAATTCCTCCAATACCACCACCATCCAGATCTCCTTCCATCGTCCAAATTCGAGGTGCTCGTCCAAGAAGAGCCATTACTCGAGTGAATTATTGGATACCGAATTTACTTGAGACGCCAGAATTGGAACAACCGGGAGATTTAAGTAAGTGACAAAGAGAAGAGAGAAAAGGAATGTATTTTTTGAGATTGCTGATAATGATGAATTTTGGTTTGTTAGCGTTGTTAGGGCCGTATTGAAGATACACCATCATGACACCTCCTCCACCACCGCTGTATGACGAACCGGACCCAATTGTTTTGCTTGAACAACATAACAATCCGGAGGTGACTCGAGTCATCGAAGGGGCCGTAGGGAGAGTCGGAGCTATTGTTGGAACAATCATTGAAGAAGAGAGAGTCGAAGAAAGAGAAGTCGAAGAGGGAAGAAGAGTGGAGGAAGAGGAGAGGAGAGAAGTGGAGAATGGAATCAATGAGGAGAGAAGAGTGGGAGAGGAGGAAAGAGGAGTGGAAAATGAAGATAGGGAAACCGATGCTCGAGTTTTAACCAAAGGTTTCGTCGAAGGAGGTAGTTCGAGAAAGCGAATTTACGAGGAAGAGTTGAAGAGGGACGAAGGTTGGTCCTGCAAGAAGTCGAGGACCGAAGAAGCGTCAAAGAAGATTAGTTCGATCTTCGACGAGCATCAGATGATTCAGGTTCGAATTGCGAAGCGAATGTCAACTTGGTTGTAGGAAAAGATATGCAAGAGTTTATGTTATTGGTGAAGGATTTGAAAGAAAGTTGGGAAGAAGCTGAGAAGAAATTGAAGGAAGAAGAAGATGAAGAAGAATAGAGTTTTTTTATTATTTATTATTTATTATTTATTAATGATAGTTTATTATTTTTTTTATTTTTATTTTTATTTTAATTTTATTAGTTTTATTTTTTTAGAGATTTGTTGAGAGATAAAAGAATTTGACAATTTAAGAGAGTGTCTAGAAAAGTTATGAGAGAGAGAACAAAGAGAGAAAGAAAAGGGAAAAAGAAAGAAAAAAGTGAAATAGAATGAGATAAAGTATTAGGAGGATTGTCGAGGTTTTCTAGGATACGTGGTATGAAAATCCTGAACCAAGGCGGGAGAGTTTCGAAGATGTTGTGCTGGTTCCCAAGAGGTTCGATCTTCGTCGGACTGGAATCCAGTCCATTCGACAAGATATTGTAGTTTGCCTTTGCGTAATCTCGAATCGAGGATACGACTTACTTCCCACTCGAGGTGATCTTGAACATTAACAGGTTCTGGAGGGGGATGAGTCTTGCCCGGGAAAAGATCCTTAGCTGGCTCTAGGAGTGATACATGAAAAACTGGGTGGATAGCGCTCCACTTCGAGGGAAGGGTGAGTCGGTAAGCGTTCTTTGAGATGATTGATTTGATGGTGAAAGGACCTAATTTTTGTTCGGAAAGTTTTTTGGCGGGTCGAGTTGATCGAATGTTGCTGGAGTCAAGCCATACTTTGTCGCCGATGTTGTAAGCTGGAGATTCGAGTCGAAGTTCATCGGCTTGAAGCTTGTATCGTTGACTGGCTGCTTCGAGGTTGATTTGAAGTTGATCTTGAAGAAGCTTGAGGTTCGAGAGATAATCGGAGGCTGGAGTTGAAGGTGAGAGGTGAATTGAATCGAAGGTTGGATTCCGACCATAGAGTGTTTGAAAGGGTGATTGTCGTGTTGAGGAGTGAGTGGCGTTGTTGTAGGCGAATTCGGCTAAGGCGAGCCATTGGCTCCAGTCGTCCTGTTGATAACTGACGAACATTCAAAGATATTGTTTGAGAATTTGATTGACTCGCTTGGTTTGACCATCTGATTCGGGGTGATAGGCAGTTCATAGGTTGCGAGTTATTTTGAGTTGTTGGCAGAGCGAAGTCCAGAAACCTGAAACAAACAATGAGCCACGATCGCTGACTATATTATCCGGGAGACCATGCTTTGAGAAAACATGTTCAATGAACAAGTTCGCAAGGTCTAATGAGGTACAACTAGTCTTGGTTCAAAGGAATAGAGACATCTTCGAAAAACGATACACTATCACTAGGATAGCGTCATGACCATCACTAAGGGGAAGTTGAGAGATAAAGTCCATAGAGAGAGAGTGCCAAGGAAATGGTGGAATTGGAAGCGGCTGAAGCAACCCATAATTCCGATGCTTCGAGGATTTGTTCCTATTGCAAGTATGACAATGGTTTACATAATCTTTTACATCCTTGACCATTCCTGGCCAATAGAAGTCTCGAGCTATAAGTTGGTAAGTCTTATCCTGGCCGAAGTGACCAGCTAGGGGAGAATCATGTCTTGATTCGAAGATATCCAGTTTGATTTTAGGATCATTCGGAACAACAAACCTGCCCTTATAAAGGAGCACGTCATCTTTGTCGACTGTATAGTCCTTCGAGTCTTTTCCTCGAAGTTGACGACAAACAGGGTCATCCTTCTGAGTTTGAACTAACTCGAGGAATTCTTTGCTGAGTTGTCCCAGATGTATTGAATTAAGAGATATACCAGGGGAAGAAGAAGAAAATATAGTTCGAACATTAGCAGGGTTATTATCAGCGAAGGCTCTCCCCTCCGAGGGATAAACGTCGTCTCGACGTGACAAAGCATCTGGAACTACTGCTAATTTGCCAGGTCGATAGTTTATAGTAAAATTAAACTCGGAAAGAAGTTCAGACCAACGAGCCTGCCTGCGAGTAAGAACTTTAGTGCTCGTAAAATATTTAAGAGCATTATGGTCAGTCAAAATCTCGAAAGGTTTGAGTAGGCTGAGCAAATAAGAGCGCCATTTTTTCAAGCAATGGACAATTGCAAGAAGTTCCTTATCATGAATCTCATAATTGAGTTCAGCGGATTGCAGCTTTCTTGACTCGAAGGCTACAGGGTGAATATGCTTCGAAGAAGCGGAGAATTGAGATATAACACCTGCAATGGCATAGTCACTTGCGTTAGTTTCAACAATGGTTTTACACATTTCACTGAAGTGAGCCAAAATTGGTGCCGTAGTAAAAGCTTTCTTGAGAGTATTAAAATCCCGTTCAGCTTCGACTGTGAAAATGAAAGGAGTATCCTTTCGAAGGAGATTAGTAAGGTTCACTATGGTTTTGGAATAATTCTTTATAAATTTGCGATAAAAATTAGCAAAACCAAGGAAACCTTGGAGTGTTTTAACACTCGAGGGCTTGGGCCAGTCAAGGACTTTTTGACATTTGTCCGAGTCCATACTGATACCATCAGTAGAGATGACTACCCCGAGGAAATGAAGAGACGAGTTGTGAAATTCACATTTCGACAGTTTGGCGAAAAGGTTATTTTCTCGAAGTCTTTGAAGCACTTCTTTGATATGGGAAGTGTGTTCTTCGAGGTTCTTTGAGTAAACCAGAATATCGTCGAGGTAGACTACTACGTATACTTTGACAATGTCAGTGAATATATCGTTGACAAGGTTCTGAAAAGTGGAAGGAGCGTTGCAAAGCCCGAAAGGCATCACAGTATACTCATAACTACCAAATCTGGTCCTCATAGCCGTCAGCCATTCATGACCTTCGGTGATTCAAACCAAATTATAGGCACCTCGAAGATTGAACTTCGAGAAGTGAGTAGCTCCATGGAAAAGAGTAAGAAGGTGAGACATGGGGGGAACTGGATAAGCATTCTTTTGAGTGACATTATTCAGCCTTCTGTAGTCCACACAGAGTCTGAGGGACCCATCCTTCTTAGGGACGAAAAGCACAGGAGAACCTGTATTCGACTTGCTTGGTCAAAGGAAACCTTTTCCTACATTTTCCGCAATGTAGTCTCGAAGTTCAGCAGATTCTTGCTTCGAGAGAGAATAGACTGGGCCAGGCGAAGGTGCCGGACCTGTGAGTTCGATCTGGTGATCATATGGTCTTCGAGGAGGGAGTTTATCAGCTCTCGAAGAGGAAAAAACATCAGCAAATTCATGGTAGATGGGAAGAAGAGTCTTTCGGATGGTTTCGAGGTCTTCGATCTCATCATCTTCTTCAAGGCTTGGAATAGTCGTCGAAGGAGAATGTGAGAGGATCAGGGAGTACAGAAAACCTGTAAATGAAGGTAACTCCTTCTCTTCGAAGAAGGAGGTCAGAGATAAGTTAGAGCAATAAGCAATTACTCCATGATCTTTCGAAGAAATGGAAGAGGAAGAGGCAGGATATTCGAAGTCTCCTGGCGGAAAAGTGTCATCTAACTGAATGACATAGTCGGGTAAGCTGTTTAATTCTTTTTTGACTGGGAGAGAAGAGTTAGTGTCTGGAGATATTTTGGGTCGAAGGTTAATTACTCCTTCTTGCCAGTTAACATCTGGGTTCCAATGCACCAGAAAGTCATGGCCAAGGATGGTATCATCCATCCCTTGGGCATCCAAGACCAAAAGGTCCCATTCGAAGCTGGGGAAAGATTTGAATTGAAAGGTCCACTTCGCCCTCTTTGAAACCCAGAAACTGGGTTCCTTCGAAGAACCTACCAAGAAAATCGGGAATCTTGATGTCTCAGTGAGCTGAAGGGACTGTTGTTTGGCAAATGTCGAACTAATAAAAGACACATTAGCACCAGAGTCGAGAAGGACCCTGTATGGTTGATTCGAAGAATCAAATAAAATAAATCTCGAACTTGGAACACTCTCAGTGGTCTCACAAGCTCGAAGGTTGACTCGCGGAAAAGTAGAAGATAAGTAGTTTTCTTTGCGAATCATAAGAGAACTACTCATTAATTTTTTGACAACTTAGCTGCCTCACGGGCTGCTCTTTTAGCACAAGCATCCAATTGATGTTTCCCACCGCAATACATACAAAGTCCCTCCTTTTCCCTTCTTGCCTTTTCATCCGCCTTGAGGACCCCTTCGGTGTTGAGCACCTTTGAGATCTCTTGAGGAATCCTGGTTCGAGTTTGTTGGGGGGTTGTTGTCGAAGGCTTTGACGTTGCAGGGTGGATCTTCTTTGAGGTCGAATTCGAAGATTTCTTCGAGGATGGATCTTGCGTCGCAGGAGTCAAATCGGTCTTCTTGGTTAGAGATCGATCGTGATAGCAGTTGTCCAACTCAATAGTGCGATCGATGAGATGTTGGAGTGTCAAGAGTCGATGACCACTGACCGCAAGCTGGTCGGTGATTCGAGAAGGTAGGCCTTTGCGGAAGTGAAACAGAAGAGCCGCGTCGTTCCAGTCGATGTGAGATTGTAAGACTCGGAACTGGGCAATGTAGGTCAGGCTTTACCGTTCTCCTTCATCGAAAGAGAATTGAGTTCGAACTCGGCATTGTGAACTTCATTAGGATCTCCAAACAATGTGAACAGCTGTTGTTCGAACTTTTCCCAGTTATTGAGGATGCAGTCCGGTTTGGTGTTATTCAGCAGTTCGAGGTAAGGTTCGAACCATTGTGAGGCTCGGCCACTGAGATATGAAGAAGCGTAAAGAACCTTCTGACAATCGAGAGAGAAGGTTTCCGGGTCGTTAGAGAAGAGAATTTTGCAGGATTGAAGAAAACCCCTTAGTTTCGAGGATTGCTCGCCGTCGAACTTGTCGGGAGCTTTCATTCCGGGTGTTCGAAACTTGGGAGGTCCATTACCTCCTTCAGTCTTCAGGGCTTTGATAAGGGACACCAACATCGAAGTCGGTGATTCATTGGCCGCCCCTTCGGGTTCGTTAGAACCTGAAGGGTTTTGAGGTGGTGAAGGAGGTGGGTCCCGTCGCCGAGGTCGCCCTCGGTTGATCGGTTCCTGAAAAGTGAAGGAGTCCTCCGAATCAGAGAGTTGCCGAAGTGGGTCAAGAGGCGCATTCTGATTTCGTGTCAAAGGAGGGATTTGTTCGATAGAAGGTCAATTGCCGATGGGAGTTGCGGGGGCGCGGCGTCGGTCAATGTCATGGTCCAGTGGGTGTTTGGCCGGACCTTGTGACCTAGTTCGAACTGGTGTACGTTGCATCACCAAAAGAAATCAACAGTCGAAGAAGTTGACTGTCAAGCAACAAGATATAATACGGAGAAAGATCTATAAACTTGTTGTAAGACTTAATTAATATACTGTCATGCGACCAACCCAACGTGCAGATGGGGATTTGGTTGATCGAAGCGCGAAGGGGACTAGGAAATGAGTCAAAGATATTCTTCGAAGTAACTCAAGGATATCTTCGAGTCAAAGTATTCTCAAAGATAACTTCGAGACTAGCTTCGAGGATGCGATGTGAGTAATAAGTACTGGGCTCAAATCAGACTCGGATTTAATCAGGGTGATGACTGATTAAGGAAGGTAACGTAAAACAATATTATATTAATTAAGTGAGGAAAAGGGAATGTAGAGAAGAGTACAGTTGCTTTTACAGACAAATATTGACATGAGGTTTTTGTGTGAAGATGAGTAAGGAAAGTATGTACTCAAAATTGGATTTACACGAGTGATTGAAAAAATCAGATGAAAGCATAACTGATAATATGACAATTGATTCGAGGATACAAATGGAAATTCCCAGGTGATATGAAGGGTAAGTGCAAGGCTTGATTGATAAGGTTAAGCGCCAAGCTGAGGGTCAAGGCATTTGAGCTAATCCGAGTTAGGGTTATTGGATAAGCGTCGAATAGCCGTCGAATCACCGGAAGGGGAAATCTTCGAGTCAGGGACCGGATCGGGTAATGAGGTTTGAATGTCCCTTTGATTAAGGGTCACGCATTTGGTCCTTGAAAGTTCGAAGTTGAGTCTTGCATTCGAAGTTTGATGCATAAGGAAATGCTGAGCCGGGTGTGGCTGAGACTGAGAGTTGCAGCGTGACACCTACCATGGCTATCTTATCTGTCTTTTTTAATTTAAACTGTAGGTAATCGCGCTCGATTTTGTGAATGACATCTTCCACTTTTAGGCTTTCCTTGTCTTGTATGATGATTCGAATTAACGACTCGAATTCCTTTGGTAACTTTTTTAATATTAACAACGCCAGGACCTGCTCTTTGACTTCCAATCCTGTGGTCCTTATCCCGCTGATCCCGCCGCGAATCTCTTTGACAAAGTCTTTGGTTTCCTTGAACTTGAGGTTGATGAACTCACCTAATGCCAGCATTTGATGGTGAGCATCGCTTCCTGCATATTTCTCCTTGAATAGCTCCCACAATTCTAATCCCTTCCCTTCGTTTTCTATGCCGAGTTTGCTGTTGACTATTGCTATGTGTTCTTCGTCCAGGTGTTTCATGATTAGAACATAAAGTTTCATGTTCTTCCCATCTATATTCTCGACTGGTTCCCGTTTGATCAATGGTAAGCATCCGAGTCCGTACATCTTGGCTCGCATCTGAAAGAATAGCAAAGACTAAAAGGTGTATTTCATGTGTTAGACTTTTTGGTTCAAACTATTGTACATGAGAATTTGGTAAAATGTCAGTGTCACTCGTACCTAAAAGGGCAGAGGTAAATGTGCTTTTGGCAGCAGTGAGGTTTCAGGAAAAATTGAGAGACGAGAGAGACAAGAGAAGAAGATTATGTTGAAATGAGGAACAATGATTGTGAAGTGAAGTCAAAGTGAGAATCAGAGCGTTCGAGACAAGACAGGAAAAACATAGTTTTGGGTGGTGATGATGTAAGTGTGTGATTAAAAGGAAGCTAAAGATGAAGGAGAAATCGGATGAGGGGAAATGTTATGCTGAGTGAGCCTTATTTATATCTTGCGGGTGTGACAGGGTGTCTACGGAAGCATAAGCTTACAAGCTTGTTTTATTAGCTGAGGTAGGCATTGCCACATTAAGCCGCTAAGGTTTCAAGGAGAGCGGTAGCATCGTCAGGGTTTGATGCGTCAGCCCCTTCGTCGTTACCTGTAGTAACGGTAGAGGTTGGCAATCAGTATCTTTTGAGGTATTTTTGTCTCAAAGTGTTTTTCTGCTTACTGTTGTCAATGAAGTGTGCAGGGTTCATATTTCCACAGCCTGCCATGCTTCGTGCTTCGGAGCATGAAGCAGAGATGCTGAAGTCGCCCTGTAAGTGGTTTCAAAGGGATTTGTTGAGCTTTGTGCGACCGACCGGTTTGGTGAGAAAGTCGGAGTGATTGTTTGATGACGATATGTATTGTAGTTGGATTGACTTGCTCGTGAGAAGTTCCCGGACAAAATGGAGTCGCAGATCCATGTGTTTTGTGCGAAATCCGTTTTGACTCACTTGACTGAGAGCTAGATCAATGGCACCTTGATTGTCGATGAAGATCATGGTGGGTGACGTCGGTTTGGAGATTTCAACTTCTTGGATGAGGTTGCTCAACCAGATTACCTCTTTGCATACATCGGACAAACCTTTGTACTCTGCTTCAGTGGATGATAGCGAGACGGTTGGCTGTTTGGTGGACTTCCATGAAATGAGGTGGTTGTTAATGTTGACGGTGTAGCCCGTGTGCAATCTGATGAGTGGAACTGGGACAGCAGAATGGCAGAATGTTGTTGAGTGGAAGGATAATATATTTCATGATAAGATAAATAAGAAACAAAGAAAAGATAACATACCTGGGACAGCAGAATGGCAGAATGTTGTTGAGTGGAAGGATGAGAAAAGAAATCCTTCCACGGTCTGCTGCCCAGGTATACTAAATAACTATGTGACATAACTATGAAATGAAACTGAAAGGTTGTAGCATAGAGAAAACAGTGAAACATATATGTGAAACCCAACACGATCGCCTGGTGTCCAGGCAGTTGCCCCAGTTGGCGTCCACGCATGCCGAGATGGGAGTGGGTCCTGTTGCTGAGAGAATTAAGCACTTTTCCTTGGTGCCTTTCAAGTATTGAAAGACTTGTAAAGCGGATTTGTAGTGAGTTAATCCGGGGCGTTCCAAAAATTGAGATAATTTGCTGACAGCAAACAATATGTCGGGCCAAGTGAGGAGACTGATGTAGTTCAAAGAACCAATCATTGCTCGATAGTTGATGTTCAGAGGCTGAAGTTGACAATAATCCTGCTCGGTTGCCTGAGCTAGGTACGTGAGACCTTGGATCAAGTGGACAGGATGCGTTGGGAAGGTGAGTGACTTCGAATTCAATCAGCGTTCGTTCTATGTATTGTGATTGACTGAGTGCTAGGTGTTGTCCGTTTCTGATGAGCTTCATGCCGAGCAGAAAGGCGGTGTCCCCCATGTATTTGATGCTAAATTCCTTCTCCATTTCATCACGGAAATATTCTGGGTCTTTGGCGATTATGACTAGGTCATCAACGTGGGCGAATACCCAGAGCGGGGTGGGTGATTTTCTCCAGAATACACAGGGATCAGCGATTGATGTAGAGAAGCCTAAGCTTTGGAGATAAGTGCTCAGCCGTTTATACCAGGCTAGCGATGCCTGTTTGAGTCCATAGATTGCTTTTTGAAGCTGAAGGACGATCTGCTGGTCCGGTTTGTAGCCTGGTGGCGGAAGCATGAAGACTTGTTCTTCTAGATCACAGGTAAGGAAGGCGCTGCGAACATCAAGCTGATGTATTCGTAAGTTGTTAACCATCGCGTGAGAAAGGAGGGTGCAAAGTGATGTCGGTTTTCCCGTAGGAGCTTATTTGACGTCAAAGTTCAGACCATGTGTTTGATGGAATCCCTGCGCACAGATGCGCGCCTTGTATTCAATGACCTCGTTATTGATTCCAAGCTTTTTCTTGTATGCCCAGGTTGACGGAATGGTGGAATGTGATGGTGTAAGGGGAACTTCTTGCCATACCTTGTGCTTGATCATGTTGTCAATTTCTCGCTCCTCCGCTGCTCGCCATTCGGCGTTCTCATTGCAGCGCATGACTTGAGCATGGTTGTGAGGTTCCGTGGTGGTGGAAAGTACGGTGGCTGGTCGTCGAGGGTGGTTGATGATGTTGCTCGACGATACGTCCCCTTGTATGATGGTTGGATGCGGTCTTAGCCGAAGGGTCAAACACCGTTTAACGGGTTGATGTTGGTCTTCTCCCATCGCGGGGGAGGAGGGGGAGATGGGAATCTCATCCTCTGTTGAGGAATGTTGCTGCGTACCTGGTGTGTCTGGTGGAGAGGGTAGATGCATGTCAGCGTCATCATCCTCATATGGAAGTTGTAGGCTGCCAGAGAAGTCTGGTAGTGTGTGGTGCGGGGATGAGTTGGTGCTCGGGTTGATGGCTGATAGCGAAGGGAAGACGGATTCATCAAAGTAGGCGTGTTTTGTTTCAATGACTTGTTTGTCGTTGATTCTGACAATTCAATAGCAAGAATAGTCATTGCTATAACCGATGAATATACCGTCCCACGCAATTGGATCGAATTTTGATGTTCAAAGCTGATTGGGCTTCACTACCCATGCCTTGCATCCAAACGGTCGAAAGACGTTCATGTTTGGAGCTCGCTTGAAGATCTGCTGCAGAGTAGAAATGTGACTCTTGCTAAGGGAAGGCAAGCAATTAGTGGTAGCCATGGCGGTTAGCACGGCTTCTCCCCACCATTCCTTGGCCAGGTTTGATTGCACCATCATGCAACGAGTCAAGTTGATGATTGTCTTATTTGCTCGTTCGGCGACTCCGTTGTGTTGGGGTGTGTAGGGCGGGGATACATTGTGTTGAATGCCGGATTCTTGAAGGATTGAGGAAAGATTTTTGTTGCAAAATTCTCCTCCACCGTCCGTGATAATCTTCTTGATGTGATTTCCTGTTTGATTCTTGAAGAAGGATTTGAAATCTAATATGGCTTGAGTTGCTTGATCTTTTGTTTTGAGCAAAGAAGTGCTGATGAAGCCGGTGTGCTGATCAACTAGGGTGAGGAAGTATCAAGCGCCGGAGTTGGTTGAGGGGGAAACTGTGTTGGATTTCACAAGGGTGTTTTTTCTTTCTTTTCTCTCTTTTTATCTGCTTCTCACATTTCTCTCACATGTCATGTACATTTCACCAGTTGTATGTAGACACCTGAGGCAGCAGTTGTGGAAGGGATCTCTCCTCATCCTTCCACAACCATCAATCACTCACCCACCTCGTGCTCTGCTGTCTCAGTCCTGATTTATCTCAACAGGTTATGAGCCCGCGCTAAAAGCTTCAGCAAGACCGAGCACGTTAAATAAGGGTCTCAGTGAGTGAGGTACTGTGATACACCAAGAGGATCACCTACGTTTCGTTTTGCCATTCAAGGATGGCATCCGTGAACATTCCGTCGTCGTCAGACAAAATCGAAGCATCAGTGAACATTGGTCCCGATCTTTCTGCATCGTCCACGAACAAAACTTCAACGGCGAGACTCCCAATTCTCCAACCTCCCGGACCAGATTCAAACTTCCTGGATTGGGAGCTGGTCATCTCGTCCTACTTCGACTCAATGAATGTGGACTATGTCATTGAGACACCGATGCCCGCTGACCCTTCCCCGACGTGGATAGCCGACAACAAATCGGTCTGCGCGATACTCACCCAAACCATCAGCTCTGCGAATCTCATCTCTATTCGTCCACACAAAAGGAACGCCTACGGTATGTGGCGTGCCCTCATCCAGGCTCATCAGGACTCCTCCACCGGGGGCCGTGTATTCTGGCTCCGCAAACTCCTCCTCGCAAGAATGGAGGGCAACGATGTCCTGGACCATATCAATACGATGGCGAAATCCTATGATCGCCTCAACTCCCTGGTAACAGTGGAGAAGCCCCTAACCCCCTCCGATGTTCATACCGCCGCTCTCCTCAGCTCAATCCCAGACGACTGGATGAGCTGTGTCTCACACCTCATGAACCAAGACGATGTCAAGACGGAATCTATCGTCCTTGCGCTCAAGAACGAGTACACTCGCCGTGAATCCCAATCAGATCTCGGAGCTACGGCATCATCAGCCAAAGCCAAATACAAATCAGACAAGCGCCCCGCAGATCGTGACAGGAAGCCTCGCCACTGCGATTTCTGTAACGCAGATGGTCACGACCTAAATACCTGCAACAACACCCGCAGGATTCTCAACGAGGTGAAGGCCAATCAGAAACCTCGCTTCGAAAGCAAGGATTCTGATAAATGACGTGGACCTCCTGTGAAATCCGAGGCCAGGGCGGGCCGCACGTCCGTTACCACTCTTGGTCAGTCAACTCCCGCCTCCGACATAGACGATGAATCCGATTTTTCAGGCTCTCTTGTCGATATCGTTGCGGGCAACGCGGTTGCTTCCTTGTCGGTTTCTCTCAACCCGTCGGCCTCGGCCGATGCAAACATTGACTCGGGCTGCTCCATGTCCATGACCCCTCATCTCAACGCTGTCGAATCTTCCCGTACCGACAATACCCCGGTCCGCTTGGCGGATCATTCCGTTGTTGAAGCCACCCACCGCGGAGTTTCCCGCCTCCCTATCGAGGGGGGGCCGGCCCTCAAGACGCTGGTAGTCCCCTCCCTACATGAACCTTTGCTTTCGGTAGCTGCACTCTGCGACGCCGGTCTAACCGTCGTGTTCACCAAGGCCTCATGCGACATCTACCATACGGACGCGCTTGAAACAGTCGGCTCGACTGCGGGTCGTGGTTATCGGAGAGGGAATCTTTATTATCTCCCATCCCACTCGGTGAGCGCATGTTCATCCACGTCCACTCCTCCTCTCCGTCAACCACTCTCTGCTGGGATACCACCGTCGTCTCTCTCATCTTGGCCTGAAACCACTCAAAGCTTTGCTAAAACTGAACTCAATCATTCCGTCAGTCATGAACGAAGTCGAAGTCCAACAATGCCCTGTCTGCATCCAATCTAAAATGTCCCGCAAGGCATTCTCCTCCCGCTCCCAACACCGGTCAACTACTCCCGGTCAACTCATCCACTCGGACGTCGCCTCCTACGAGGTCAAATCTTGTGAAGGCTATTCCTACTTTGTCACATTTGTAGATGACTTTTCCAAATTTTTGTTTGTCTACCCTATGAAATCCAAAAGCGATGTTTTCTCGTGTTTCAAATCCTTTCGAGCCACATTTGAGAAACCGGGAACGCACACCGTTCAGGCCTTGAGGACCGACAATGGGGGAGAATACCTATCGTCCTCCTTCACGGACTATCTGTCGACGGTCGGCATCAAGCACGAGCCGGGTCCGCCCCACTCGCCTGAACTCAACGGAGTTGCGGAGCGGACGAACCGCACGATCAGCAACTCCGTCAGGTGCTCCCTCATCAGTGCGCACCTGCCCAAGTCTTTCTGGGCAGATGCGCTTCGACACTTCCTTTTTGCCTACAACTCGTTCCCATGCTACACCCCTGCGGGTTTCAAATCCCCTTCCTTGATTATGTCTCTTCCGTCAGTGGATATCAACTCCCTCCACCCATTCGGGTGTCTTGTCTGGTACAAGGTGCCTGAAGCCAATCGCAAGAAACTCGATCCGAAAGGACGAGCCTCAATCCTTCTGTCGTATCTATTGGACGGAAACGGGTTCCGCCTTTGGGATTTAGAGAACTGCATCACCCTCAAGTCGCGGGATGTACTATTCAACGACACGGTTTTTCCCTACGGTTCCAACCTTCTCCCTCCATCCTCGCCCGACACTTCTGTCGAAATTGCGTGGCCCGTTTCCTCTCCCCCATCTCTCCCCACCCCCTTCCCTATCCCTTCCCCACCTGAAGCGCTAATTGCTCCTCCCACATTCCCGCCCGCTCAGGATGTGTCATTCCCGCCATCCCCGCCATTCAACGCCATTGAAGTGAATCTTGCACCGCGCTTCGACAGACGCCTGACCGCTTCAATTCACGCCCCATCTAACGCTCCACGGGATCCTGAATCAATCGCATCCGAGTCGGACTCGCCTTAATCTTCGTCCTCCGCACCAGGTTCCCCGCCTGCCCCACCCTCCGACATCCGCCCAATAATCCTTCCGGCTCCGACATTCCGCTACCCTTCCGCTCCCGCACCGCCTTCCAGTCAAGCTGCATCCCCTCCCCGCCCCAGGCCTACTGCCATTACTCCCTCACCGCTCCCCGCCCCTCCCCCCAGACGCTCGGGCAGGGAACGCAGAGCCCCCGACAGATACGGCCAATGGTCTAAGAAAGCGGACCTTTCTCCGCCTGTCGATACTCCCAAAACTTGGCGCCAACTCCTCAAATCCCCGAATAAGGCCAGGTGGCTGAGGGCGGCTGACGACGAGTTTGCATCGCTTCTGGGGATGCAAACCTGGAATCTGGTTCCCCGTCCGGCTAAACGCAGAATAATCAAATCAAAGTGGGTCTTCAAAGTGAAGAGACGACCCGATAACACCATACAGAAACTTAAGGCTCGTCTAGTCGCCATGGGTTATTCCCATGTTCATGGTACGGACTACGACGAGGTTTTCTCGCCCACTCTCCGCCTTGAGACTCTGCGTCTCATCCTATCCCTTCTCGCGGCCAACGACTGGAAAGGCCGCCAAGTAGACTTTAAAACAGCCTTCTTGAACGGCCATCTCGATTCCCCAATCTACATGGAACAGCCGCCGGGCTTCGAAGATCCAACTCATCCGGATTGGGTGTGCAAGGTGAACCGTTCGCTCTACGGTCTGAAACAATCGCCTCGACAGTGGAATATCGAGCTCCATAAGGCGTTCATCGACATTGGTTGGATCAATTCGAAATATGACCCGACTCTATACTTCAAACTTGACTCGGGGAGACTGGTCGGAGCGCTGACTACACACGTGGATGATCTAGCTATAGTGGGCGAGCCCGCGGTGGTTGACTCAATGATCTCGGCCATCGGTAAACGCTTCACAATTGGCGCCGACGATGAGCTCAACCATTTTCTATCCCTCAAGATCACTCGTGACGTCTCGTCGAAACACGTCTTCCTCACACAATCGCACTACATATCTGAACTCGGCTCTCGATTTCTGGACGGCGGACACATCTCGGTCTCCACACCCACGGATGTGTCGTTCAAAAACCTTGGGCGACGTCTTCCGACTGAGAATCCTTCTCCAGGCCCTTATCCACAACTGATCGGCTCGCTTCTCTGGGTCTCCCAGTGTACTCGCCCGGATGTCTCCTTCGCGGTGAACCGCCTCTCCCAACATCTTAGGGATCCCTCCAAGTCGCACTGGAAAGCTGGGTTGCGGGTTCTGAACTATCTACTGTCGACAAAGGACCTTCGACTACGGCTTGGAGGTTCTCTTTCCTTTTCCGGATACTCCGACTCAGACTGGGCGGAAGACCGGGATGACCGTCGTTCGACGTCGGCCTATACCTACCGCATAGGGGACGGAGCCATCTCCTGGAAATCACGCAAGCAGGCAACGGTGTCCTTGTCCAGCACCGAGGCTGAGTACAAGGCGCTGTCCGACTCTTGCAAAGAAGGACTCTGGCTTCGCCATCTCCTAACCGATCTGAGACTCCGTCCGGATTCTGCCATTCCCCTCCACGTAGACAACGAAGGAGCCGAAGCCCTCGCCAAGAACCCTGAACACCACGCACGAACAAAACACATCCACGCCCGGTACCACTTCATCCGGGACTGTGTTCAAGACGACGAAATTATTCTCCTGCACGTCTCCACGACAGATATGCTTGCCGACATGCTCACCAAACCCCTTGCCCGTGTCGCCCTGGAAAATCATCGCCAAATGTTTGGCCTGATTTGATTTTTTTTCTTTTTCTTTCTTTCTTCTTCTCATCTACTCTTTTCCCTCTTATTTTCCTCCTTTTTTTTATCTCTCTCTACTTCTTATGATCATCAATTCTTTTTCTGTGTCTTTCTTTTTTTTTCTTTTCTCTTTCATGTGCTCAGCAAGGGGGGGTGTTGGATTTCACAAGGGTGTTTTTTCTTTCTTTTCTCTCTTTTTATCTGCTTCTCACATTTCTCTCACATGTCATGTACATTTCACCAGTTGTATGTAGACACCTGAGGCAGCAGTTGTGGAAGGGATCTCTCCTCATCCTTCCACAACCATCAATCACTCACCCACCTCGTGCTCTGCTGTCTCAGTCCTGATTTATCTCAACAAACTGGTCCAACCAGATCACCGTGAACCACTTCAAGCGACTGATGGGTTCGATCAAAGTGGCCTTTGAATGGAATTCTATCGGATTTGCCCTTCATGCAAGTGTCGCAGCTAGTCGTAGTAGAGAGTGAGTTGTTGGATATTGCAGCTTTGATACAAGCAATGCTTGCGTGGCCTAATCTGGCATGCCAGACTGCAAACGGTGAGGATTTGTGTGAGTGGGTGGAAGATAGAAAAAGGATGGGAGATTTGATTAGTGGACCAATGTGGTGATTGATTTCAAGAATGCTGTTACTCGAGCTGCAGTTGAATTGAGCCAGTTTATCTATGGCAACAATGATAATCGACGATTGGACCGTGATTGTGGTTGTTCCTTGAGTTAGCAATGTGAGAGACAGAAGATTTCGAGACAGGAAAGGTACATATAGGGAATTAGCAAGGGTGATGTTCTTCCCAGATGAGTCGATGATGTTGGCCGTTCCTGTGCGAGTAGCTACAAGGCCTGAGGAACTGTTCCCTGTGCTGATGGGCAAGTGACATTCGGTAGTTTCCTGGAAAATTGCCAAGTCGTTGAACATGTGATGGGAAGCGCCAGAATCAAGAACTGAAGGAATGTTTATTTGCAAGGTTTGCATGGCAGTGACCATGGTGATTTTGGCAAAGGCTGGCTTCTCGTATTGAGATGGTTTCGTCGTGTTGGAAGTGGAAGGAGAAGGGACCGTTTGACTGAGGTAGGAGCGTGTTGGACGGATAGGCCGCTGTTCTGGATGAAGTGCCCAGCACTTATCTTCTGAGTGAGTTGCCTGTGGATGGTGCTTGCTGTTCTTGCAACCAGGAGGCGGTCTGAGTCTTGTAGCGTAAGCCGAGGCAGTTCGTTCTGGAATTTTATGTTTAAGTGAGTCCTCTCCTTCGGCGATGTCTTTCAATCTATCAATCAAGGCTTCAGCGTTGCCCATAAGCTCCTCGTGTAGGAGAAAACTGTCCGTTAACGCCCTTCGATTGGTGGATAATTTGGCTAGGATTACCCCAGTGATTTCATGACTTGAAATAACGTGATCAATGGCAGCAAAGTTTGTTAAACAGATTTCAATTTCATCCAGGAACGATGAAATACTGCCGTTGAATTTGATGGATTGCCAGGCGGTGAGACATCGGTTAAAGCGCATTGCCGTGTTTCTGGCGTATCTTGCTGCAACCTTGCGCCATATGAGATACCCATTGTCGGCAGTTTCAGACGTGACGATGCTGTTGTACAAGCGGTCGCCTATCTTCATCCCTATAACGAAAGCGGCGTTGGTGAGCCACTTTCTGAGTCGAGCATTTGGATTCTCGCCTGGGTCTCGAGATATGGCATCCCAGAGATCTCGACTTTTGAGTAGGGATGTGATATTTTTCGTCCATATGGGATAGTTGCTCTCGCCGAGTAACATTGGAACGTGCAATAGATCATCCTTGTTAACGTGTGGTACTGCCTGCATGTTTGTCCGTGCCCTTTTAGATTGTTTTGGAAGAGAGTCGTGGTTTTGTGGTTTCGAGACTGTAAATCTGAAAGAATAGCAAAGACTAAAAGGTGTATTTCATGTGTTAGACTTTTTGGTTCAAACTATTGTACATGAGAATTTGGTAAAATGTCAGTGTCACTTGTACCTAAAAGGGCAGAGGTAAATGTGCTTTTGGCAGCAGTGAGGTTTCAGGAAAAATTGAGAGACGAGAGAGACAAGAGAAGAAGATTATGTCAAAATGAGGAACAATGATTGTGAAGTGAAGTCGAAGTGAGAATTAGAGCGTTCGAGACAAGACAGGAAACAAATGGTTTTGGGTGGTGATGATTTAAGTGTGTGATTAAAAGGAAGCTAAAGATGAAGGAGAAAGCGGATGAGGGGAAATGTTATGCTGAGTGAGCCTTATTTATATCTTGCGGGTGTGACAGGGTGTCTACGGAAGCATAAGCTTACAAGCTTGTTTTATTAGCTGAGGTAGGCATTGCCACATTAAGCCGCTAAGGTTTCAAGGAGAGCGGTAGCATCGTCAGGGTTTGATGCGTCAGCCCCTTCGTTGTTACCTGTAGTAACGGTAGAGGTTGGTAATCAGTATCTTTTGAGGTATTTTTGTCTCAAAGTGTGTTTCTGCTTACTGTTGACGATGAAGTGTGCAGGGTTCATATTTCCACAGCATCATGGTAGCCCATGTGGAATAGTTTTTGTTGTTAAGTCTGTAGCGCTTTGTTTTGTTGTTTGATTCCATTTTGTTGATGTTGTCTAGTGTTTATAGTTTGTTGGGATATTTGAGAACCTCCGTACTGATAATGTGTTAGGTTTGTGCGATGATTTAAATAATCTATTGCTTTATTGTTTGTCTGTTGAGCGAGGCTACCAGACAAGAATGCTAATGATAATGTATGTACAAAATGATTATGATAAAGTGAATGAGAAAAATTACAACTTCATGCCCATACCCAACGGGTATTTATAGTCTTCCAATGTATGTGGATATGTCTCTGTACCATCCATGGATGGCCTAGTACAAAGCACGAAAGAAAGCTAGGCTCACTGCGCAGTGCTTTCCTTTTTACCTGTAGAGCTTTCCTCCTCTTACTCTTGCTTAGCCCACCGGTATGGTGCTTTCTCTTTCGAGCATTTACACTGCATATTACCCGAACATTCCTTCTGATTATTTCTGTGTTCTCATCGATGACTTGGCTCAGGTATTTATTTGAACTACTATTAGATCGCATCTTATCTTTCTTGTTCCTTCGTTGTTGGTTGCGCATTTGAGTTGCTATCTTGAAATGCTTGGAATGTTCCTCATCTTGTATCTCGGTGAACTTGGGATCATTCATGTCTATTTCGGATACTCGAACGGTCTTGGGTCCCCAAAGCTGAGATGGTCGAGTCAAGAGCACACACAAGTTGACTCTAGTAATATTCTCGACAGTTTCTGCTTCTTGTCACGTACTGAAAAATTTTTTGGCCAACAAATCTGCCTAAATCCTGAAGTCTCAAGTTGAACTCCTCAAGATTACCTTATCAAATGGTGCTGTTAATTCTCAAAAGTCTTGTGAACCAACCCACCTCAAAAGAATGGCTATTGGGAGAATTCCTGTTAGGTTTTGTATTTTTATCAACTAGCTTAAAATAGATCCAGACCTCAATATCTACATTTGCTGAAAACAGTTTTTCACACTCTAAAAACCTCAAAAATCCCCCAATCTTTGTAGTCACACTTACATCCAACCAGAAAATTCTGCACTAGCAGACTGCTTACCAAAGGTAGGTAAAACACACATGAGCAATTTATCAATTTGTAATCAGCCAGAGCCGCTCTTCAAATACCCAAACCAATGCATCCCAATTCACAGATACACTATGCAGGATCTCCCTCACTAGATTGCTTTTCTGTTTTCAAGGCCTGAAATTGAAGAAGGGTTGAAAATCAGTTCCAAAAGATCCCAACAACCATCCATACCATCCACATCAAATGACAGATTTTTAAGACTCCCAGGTATGAAAAGAGTGTTCTGGTCTGGATGGCCATCAATTTACTTCTCAAAGTAAAAAAAAGGTTTTGGGATTTTCGCCAATGGAATCAATAAGTAAGGTTACAAAGCTTCTGGTAAGCATTTTTATATCACATCCATAGTGCTGGTATGCCTCAGCTTACCCTTTGAGATCCAATGCAAACCTGAAAATGTCTTCTTAGCTGGAATAGCCCTGGGCCCCCATAAGCCATCTCTTGATCTTTTTGGCTTTATTCACCAGGAAAAATAAATTGTCACTAGACTAAAGGTGACATCAGCCTAGCTTCAATGAGCTACCCATCATTAGTACAGTTGGTCTCATGTACAGCCCCTTGTAGGACACAAAGGGGCCATTGTTGCCTAGCTGGGGTAGAACCAGATCTATAACAAAGCTACAGCCATTGTTTCTTGATGTCACTGGGTGTCAGGTGACAATTTATTTTTCCTGGTGATTCTGGGCCCAATAGTTGATCAATAAGCAATATTTAGAGATCTGGACTTGCCCTTTCTCAAAACTTTCAGAAGCCATTGGGCAAACAGTTTTTTGTGGCACTCATGCCTTTTTGTGTGGATCTTCATGATTTGCACTGTGATTTGAGTTTTTGTGGTCCTACAGCAAAGCTCATGTGTTCCATTTGGTTTTTGGAAAAATGCAACATTAATATAAAGACCCAGAAAGTGGGAAGAATCAGACAATTGAAGAACACTGGATATGGGCAACAAAATTTTGTAAAAATCAAAAGATGAAAGCAGAAGAACACCTTGAAAAACAAGGCATACAATATTTGATACTAATTAAGCTGGAATATTAGAACACCATTGAATTTTATTTTGTGGATTCAATGCATAACATTCTCCCTGGCTTACTCAACTGGAATTGTTGCTGATTTTGGTGCATGGACAACAAAGTATGTGGACAAGGAATTCCTTCTTCTGGAAAGACGGATCTATCTAAACAAAGAAATCAATAAGTACAACTTGAAGACAAAGATAAAAATAGGAAGGCAAAATTTAGTCAGAAAGTACTAGATACCAAGTGACAATTGGATTTTCACCACTTTGAAGGCCTGGCAATACCAACACTATTGTTGAGTTTCTATCAAATCAGCCAAGATTCATTGCATTTCTGTGAAAGTGAATCCTGTGACAGTTGGGCATGCAGGAAGAAGAAACCTTCACTTTCTTAGGTTTACTCAAGATTCCTAAAAAATATCTGGATTCATCTTGTCTCACATTCACTAATTTACTCCACAATTTGCTTCTTAACACTACTGCTCACAGTTCATTGTCTGCACTATTCAAGATCAACTGCTCAAATTTATATACTCAAGACAATCAAATATCAAATCAATATCAATATCATCTCATTGTAATTGAATCAGAAAAAAATGACTCACATCTCATTCCATTTCTTACTCTCCTAAAATAAAGTTCCCTGCTCACCTCACTCCAATCATCCTCAATAAAGAAAAATTGTCATCTCTAGATTTTGTACTGTTTTTTCTCCCTTCTTTACTCTCATCTTCTTTTGGCCTCATCTTTGTTTGATGAGGAAATCACTGAACTTTTACTTTCACTTATTTTATTTTTTTGTTGCTGTTTAACTCAAAAATCAATCACTGTGCTTCCCATTTCTCACATAATCCTTTACCACCTCACCATTCTACATTTTATCATTTCTGATGGATAGTATTATTCTTGTCTCTATTTCTCTTTTGTTCTTCTGTTTCTCCCTTGTTTTCTGACACAAGGTTATCTTCTTAGTTGGTTCTAGTTTTAGAAATTTCATCAAATGTTCATAATTTTCAACACTGGTTTTCACCTCAAAAACTGCTGCAACTGATGCATCTTCCAACAATACCAACCGGCTGACCAAGTTGATGCCAATCTTGACCTTGATTATGAAAATAGATGGGACAGTGATTGGACTGCACCTTCTGAAGATTTTGTACTCAACAATTAAACTGTTGATTACATCAAAAACATGCTCCCTGAAGGAATAATGAGAATATCAAGTGACAAGCTGAGAAGTCACCTGTGACAGCTGTTGTAGTTCCCCTTTATATCAGTTGTATTCCCGCTCTCTCTCTTGCTTTTTTTCTTCATCCTGTTTCTGCTTCAACATCCTAGGTCTGCTCATCCCCTGCCCCATCAAAGCCCAAGCTTCCTTACTGACAGCAGAAACATTGGCTGTCCATTAAGGCTGTCCATAAAGCTTATGTTTTATATTCCAATACTACCTCAAATGCAAATCACCCGTTAGCATGGGTCTCTAAAGTGAAAACAGGACACAAAGAATGGGGGGCAACAGTTGTATTTCAAGGATATAAGGAAAAACAACTTTAAGGAGGAGGAAAAGGGGAAAAAGAAGGAGAGAAGGGAAGAAGATTATGTATTGATCTGTGATTTGAATAATCTGAGTGCTCTTATTAATAATAATCAACAACCTGGAAAGGTTGGAAAGCTGTGCCAGAGTCTTTGAGAAATGCAACAGCCTCTTCACACAATGGAAACATGGAAGGTATCTGAGAAGACAAAGTCTAATCAGCCCAGTTTTTTAGACTATGATCAAGCTGGATCGTCAAGGTTCTTTAGAGGGAAACCTATGTGTTTTTTTTGAAGGAAAAACCACAGAAAAAGACTTGAAGTGAAGCTTATGGATCTTTCGAGTTGATTATGATTGATCTGATCTGATGATTGAAGCTTTATTTGATCTGATGATTGAAGCTTGATTTGATCTGAGGACTGAAGGGAAGGGAAAAAGGGAAAAAGGGGGGAAGACATAGAAGGACTACTGTCAGAGAAGCAAGGTTCAAAAAGGGGACTGACTGAAAATACTTGAAAGTACTGGGTGAAAGAGGCCTGTTGTTGGTTAGAGTGTGGTGAGCTAACTTGGTTGAATCCTGTCACGCGACAGCTCGGCTCAGCTCGAAAGTCGAACCAATCATCTCAGCTATTCAACTTCGAGACATTCGAACCATTGCTATTCAACTTCGAGAAAGCACTCCTTCGAAATGCATACGCACATTGCTCATCGAACCTACTCAACCTTTCACTTTACAACCTCGCGTGACACCTTCGAAGATATCAACTTCGAACCAAATCCATACGCCATACTCCCAAGACAGTTCTCATCCTTCGACTGGTTCAATAACCCATTCTCCGACCCAGCCGACTTCAACCTTCTAACTCCGGACGGAATTTCGAGACCGTTCCAATTCTTCGAAGCACAGCATTTCAATTCAACACAGCCACGCTTCCCTTTTCCCAGGTCTTCCATCTTCGAGTCACTGTCATGTTGTATAGATTCGTCATGTGCTTTCCAATTATTCTTCTCATACTTGTCAGCACAGCGCATTGGTTTCTTCTCATTCATTCATTCAGTACATTTTCAGTTTCACTATAAAAACACTTGTACTTTTCCTCTTTATCTCTTTCCTCAGTTAATTAATATCATACGTTTTACGCTTCAATAGTTGGATAGTTATTATTGCCATAACCGTGCCAGCGTCGCTTTTGTTCCTAGCCATCTTCGAAGTAAGTTCCACTTATCTTCGAAGCATCCTCGAACATATCCTCGGAGTATCCTCGAACCATTAAGGATTATCTTCGAAGCATTCCAATTCCTTACCTCCCTCCTCGCGCTGCGACCAGTTAAAGCTGCCTATTAGTACGTTGGGCTGGTCGTATGACAGTATATTAATTAACTCCTACAACAAACTTCGATATTCTAATCTACGTTTGTTGCTACAACAGCTTTTCCGCTGCTGTAAACCCTTCCCTTGGCAATGCAACGTACCCCGCCGAGAACCCGGTCACAGGGCCCTGCGGAACACTCCCTCGATCAAGGCATTGATCGGCGGCGTCCCCAACAGACCCCTACGGAGCGAGCCTCCCTCGACCCGGTTCCCTCTTCTTCCCTCCGTCATCAGAATGCTCCCCTCGATCCTTTGGATCAACTCTATTCTGATTCGGAGTCTTCCACTCACCACGAGCCACCTCGCGGCCGATCTCGAGCTCGTCACAACACCTCCGATGAAGATCCTTCGACAATCCTGTTGTCACTCATCAAAGCCTTGAAAAAATCGGACGGTGGCCCCGATGTGCCTAAATTCCGGACCCCTGGGATGAGGCACCCGACAAGTTCGACGGTGAGACCCTTCCAAATTGCGTGGATTCCTACAATCCTGCAAGATCTTGTTTTCAAACGACCCCAAAACCTTCTCCAATGATCGCCAGAAGGTCTTGTACGCTTCCTCGTACTTGGGCGGCCGAGCCTCGCAATGGTTCGAGCCATACCTCGAACTTCTCGACAGCACCAACCCCGAATCACTACTCAACAACTGGGGACGATTCGAGCAACAGCTGTTCACCTTTTTGGTGACCCAAATGAAGTCCGCAACGCGGAATTCGAACTCAATTCCCTCTCAATGAAGGACAACAGCAAGGCTTCGACCTACATTGCCCAATTTCGAGTTCTTCAATCCCGCATCGAATGGAACGATGCCGCCTTTGCATTCCATTTCCGCAAAGGTCTTCCCTCTCGAATCACCGATCAGCTCGCTATCAGTGGCCAGAGAATTTCGACACTCCAGCAACTCATCGATCGAACAATCGAGCTGGACAACTGCTATCACGACAAACTTCGAACCAAGAAGCCAGACCAGTCTCACTCCGCCAAACCGAGCGACTCCTCGAAGAATCAGTCACACCGATCTTCGAACTTCGCCAACACATCCTCGAAGCCTTGACTCCTCGAAGATTTCGACTTCCTCAAAATCCGCCGCTTCCTCAAAACCCCAGTCCCGACCTGAATACAGCAAGAAGCTCAATCAAGACGGTAATCTCAATCAGGATGAAGGGCAAGGCGTGAGAAGGAGGGATTGTGTATGTATTGTGGTGGAACTCATAAGTTGGAGGTTTGCTCCAAGAGATTAGCCCATGAAGCAGCTAAGTTGTCAAAAAATTAGATAGTAGTTCTCTTGAGACTTGCAAAGAAAACTACTTATTTTCCATGTCCCCGCGAGTCAACCTTCGTGCTTGTGAGATAACTAATGATGTCCAAGTTCGAGATTCATTCTCTTTGATTCTTCGAATCAACCTTATAGGGTCCTCTTGGATTCTGGAGCTAATGTTTCTTTCATCAGTTCCTCTTTCGCCATTCAGAAATCCCTTGCTCTCACCGAGGTCACCAAATTCCCGGTGTTCTTAGTGAATTCTTCGAAGGAACCTAGTTTTTGGGTTTCGAAGAAGGCAAGATGGACTTTTGACTTCAAAACTTTCCCCAGCTTCGAATGGGATCTCATAGTCTTGGATGCCCCTGGGATGGATGATACCATTCTAGGCCATGACTTCTTAGTTCATTGGAATCCAGATGTAACTGGAAGAGGGGAGTAATTAACCTTCGAACCAATCCATCTCAATCAACTAACTTTCCTTTTCCAGTCAACCAAGAATTAAACAGCTTAACTGACCGTATCATTGAGTTAGATGATATATTTCCGCCAGGAGACTTCGAATATCCTGATTCCCCATCTTTTCCACTTTGAATGACCATGGAGTAATTGCTTACTGCTCTCTAAATTACCCTTTTCCTCCTTCTTCGAAGAGAAGGCCAAACCCTCTTTTAGAGGATTTTTGTATTCCATGGTTCTGTCACATCCTCCTTCTTCGACAATTCCTAGCCTCGAAGATGATGATGACATCGAAGATATTGAAACCATCAGAAAGACACTTCCCGACATCTACCATGAATTTGCTGATGTTTTTTCTTCCGTTCGAGCTGATAAACTACCCCCACACAGGACTTATGATCATCAGATTGAACTCACCGGCCCAGCTCCCACGCCAGGCCCAGTCTATTCTCTCTCGAAGCAGGAGTCTACTGCTCTTCGAGACTACATTGCGGAAAATGTAGCAAAAGGTTTTCTTCGACCAAGCAAGTCGAACACAGGTTCACCTGTTTTATTTGTTCCCAAGAAGGACGGATCACTCCGCCTATGTGTTGATTATAGGAAGTTGAACAATGTCACTCGAAAGAATGCTTACCCCGTTCCTCCTATGTCACACCTTCTTACTCTTTTCCATGGTGCTACTCATTTCTCGAAGATTGATCTTCGAGGAGCCTATAATCTGGTTCGAATTGCCCAAGGTCATGAATGGCTAACAGCAATGCGTACCCGCTTTGGCAGTTTCGAGTATACTGTGATGCCTTTCGGGCTTTGCAACGCGCCTTCTACTTTCCAAAACTTTGTCAACGATATCTTCGCTGATATCGTCGAAGTTTATGTCGTCGTGTACCTCGATGATATTTAATCTATTCCACATCTTTCGAAGATCACACTAACCATTGTATGGAAGTGCTTCGACGCCTTCGGGCAAATCAACTCTTCGCCAAGTTATCCAAGTGCGAATTCCACATTTCTTCCCTTCACTTCCTCGGAGTTATCATCTCCACGGATGGCATTAGCATGGATCCTGCCAAATGTCAGAAGGTTCTTGATTGGCCTCGACCTTCGAGTGTCAAGTCTCTTCAAGGTTTCCTTGGTTTTGCTAATTTTTATCGCAAGTTTATAAAAGATTATTCCAAAACCATCGTAAATCTTACTAACCTTCTTCGGAAGGATATTCCTTTTGTGTTCACCGAAGCAGCAGAAAGAGAATTCAACGTTCTCAAGAAAGCTTTCACTTCGGCGCCCATTCTAGCTCATTTCAGTGAATTCTGTAAGACACTGATTGAGACTGATGCTAGTGACTACGCCATCGCAGGTGTTATATCACAAACTTCCCTCTTCTTCAAAGACTTCTTCGAAGAACTTCCATCCAATAGCTTTCGAATCACGCAAGCTACATGCCGCCGAACTTAATTATGAAGTTCACGACAAGGAGCTTCTCGCAATCATTCATTGTGTGAAGAAATGGCGTTCTTATTTGCTTAGTCTCACCGAACATTTGAGGTGCTGACTGACCATAATGCTCTTAAATACTTTACGAGCACCAAAGTTCTTACTCGCAGGCAGATCCGTTGGTCTGAACTCCTCTCGGAATATAATTTCACTATAACTTATCGTCCTGGCAAATTGGCTGTAGTGCCAGATGCTTTGTCACGTCGGGACGACGTTTACCCGGGAGGGGGGAGAGCCTTCGCCGATAATAATCCTGATAATGTTCAAAACTTTTTTCCAATCCCGTCACTCTAATTCTATCCACTTTGGAGAACTGCATCGCAACTTCCTCGAGCTTCGTGAGGCTCAAAGGAAAGACCAGCTTGTCAGGCACTTCGAAGCAAGGGCTCGAAGGACTATACTATTGATGATGATAGTGATTTGCTCTTATATAAAGAAAGAATCGTAGTCCCCAATGATCCTCGAATCAAACTGGATATCCTCAAATCAAGACATGACTCCCCATTAGCAGGTCATTTCGGTCAAGAAAAGACTTACCAGCTAATTTCTCGAGACTTCTACTGGCCCGGAATGGCTAAAGAAGTAAAAGATTATGTTAACCGTTGCTATGTATGCAAAAGGAACAAATCCTCGAAACATCGGAAGTTTGGGTTGCTTCAACCGCTTCCACTCCCGCTACTCCTTGGCATTCCCTTTCCATGGATTTTATATCCCAACTCCCATTGTCAGATGGTCATGACGCTATCCTCGTGATAGTGGATCGTTTTTCGAAGATGTCCTTATTTCTTCGAACCAAGACTACTTGTACTTCACAAGACCTTGCTAACCTGTTTATTGAACATGTATTTTCCAAGCATGGTCTCCCTGATAATATAGTCAGCGATCGTGGCTCACTTTTTGTTTCAGCTTTCTGGACCTCACTCTGTCAACAACTGAAGATCACTCGGAACCTATCAACAGCTTATCACCCTGAATCAGATGGTCAAACCGAACGAGTCAACCAAATCCTCGAACAATATCTTCGAATGTATGTCAGTTACCAGCAAGACGATTGGAGCAAGTGGCTCCCACTAGCCGAATTCGCCTACAACAACGCCACTCATTCTTCGACCCGACAATCCCCTTTCCAAACAATCTACGGCAGAAACCCCAGCTTCGATCCAATCCATCTTTCCCCTTCTACTCCTGCCGCCGATTACCTTTCCAACCTTAAGCTTCTTCAAGAGCAACTTCGAACCAATCTCGAAGCAGCCAGTCAAAGGTACAAACTTCAAGCCGACAAGTTTCGAATCAAATCCCCATCTTACAATATCGGTGACAAAGTATGGCTCAACGCTCAGAACATCCGGACAACTCGACCCGCCAAGAAACTCTCTGAAAGAAAACTAGGCCCATTCCCTGTCGAATCAGTTGTCTCGAAGAATGCTTATCGACTCACTCTTCCTTCGAAGTGGAGTGCTATCCACCCAGTTTTTCATGTCTCCCTCCTAGAGCCAGCTAAGGGTCTATACCCGGGCAAGACTCATCCCCCTCCTGAACCCGTTAATATTCAAGATCACCTGGAGTGGGAAGTAAGCCGTATCCTTGATTCAAGGCTACGCAAAGGACAATTACAATACCTCGTCGAATGGACTGGATACCAGTCTGACGAAGATCGAACCTCTTGGGAACCAGCCTCTCACCTTCGAAACTCTCCCGACTTGTTCGAGACTTCCATAATTCTTATCCTCGAAAACCTCGTCATCCTTCTTAAACCCTTCTATTCTTTTCCTACCATTGTTCCTCTCTCTGTCTTCTTCTTTTGTTTCCTATTCTTTTGTTGTTTCTTTTCTTTTTTTTTGTCAACTCAATCACTCACTTCAAATAATCACGAACCAACCTTACGCTTCTTTCTCTGTTTCCTCTTCTATCTCACTCATCCCAAACTCTTTCTTGAACATTAAAATTCTTCAAAAACAAAATCCCAAATTTCTTCTCCTTAACCAATAAACAAAATGTATTTACAATAAAAAAAAAAAAAAAAAAAAAAACTTCTTCTTTTTCTTCTTTTCTCCTTGTTTTCTGAAAAAAAAAAAAAAAAAAAAATATATAAACTAAAATCCTATTTACAATTCCTTCTTCAACTCTTCTTCCGCTTCCTCCCAATTCTCCGCCAATTCTTCGACAATCAACTTGAATTCTTCGAAGTCTTCTTCTTCGATCAGGTTCGACATTCGCTTCAGCAACTCGACCTGCTTCCCTTGCCTTTCCTCGAAAATCGCCTCCAACTTCTCGGCCCGATTCTTCTTGGACTTCTTCCTTCCCCATCCTTCTTCCTTCGCCAACTCTTCCTGATATTTTCGCTTCCTCGAACCTCCTTCTTCGAAGCCAGTCGTCAATCTTCGAGCATCGGTCGAATCAAGCGCCGCGTGCCTCGAAGCATCTCCTTCCCTTTCCTCTCTTTCCAACCGTTCCCGTTCCTCTCGTTCTTCCCTATCAACCGCTTCCCTCGCAACCCTGGCTCTTTCCTCCTTTTCCCTCGACACTCGTTCCCTCTCTTCCGTTTCCCTCGCAGTCCTCTCCTTTCCTCCCTCGCTTCCTGTTCCCTTCTTTCTTCTTCTCCTCCTTCTCTGTTCGCCTCTCCTTGCCTTCCTTCGACATTCGTCGAAGGAGTGTCGGCTACTGCCGGTACCATCGGCACTCGATCATTCGGATAGACCGGGGGGGGAGAATACGAATACACTGGTGGTGGCATGGGTGACCGGGTCGTATATCTGCGATGCGGCTCTATCAACACTAATCGATCAAGCCATCAGTTTTTCACTTCTTTCCTTTTTCCCTCTCTCTTCGAATCAAACATCACTTACGTAAATCCGGCCCTTCAACCTCCTGCGTACCCAATCGACCCGGCAAGATAATCGACCTTGGGTTGTTTCTTCGGCGCCGTCCAACGGCTATTGGCGAGCGGGGGATGAGAGTTTGGTGGTGGTGGTGGTGGAGATGGAGGGATGTTGGGATTCTTAAACGACGACAGTAGTTATAGTAGTGGAGGGTCGACGTGGAATAGAGGCTGTGGTAAGATCTTCGAAAGGGAAACCTAACTCGAAGACACATGGTACTCTAGTAACTCGACATCCCTTGCACTTACTCCTATCCCCTCGCGTCGCAGTACTTGGAGTACAGTCCAAGTTCTGCCTGATGCATCGTCGACATCTTCGATCAACTTCTTCGACCATCTTCGATCTAATCTAAATAATTGAACTTTAATTTAAATAGTAGTAGTAGTAGTAGTAGTGGTGGTAGGGGATAGTGATTGTGGATGGAAGTTTGTGGGATAATTACTTTGAGGCTCACAGGAGTTCGCCGTCTTTATACCGGGCATCTGTCACGCAACAGCTCGGCTCAGCTCGAAAAGTCGAACCAATCATCTCAGCTATTCAACTTCGAGACATTCGAACCATTGCTATTCAACTTCGAGAAAGCACTCCTTCGAAATGCATACGCACATTGCTCATCGAACCTACTCAACCTTTCACTTTTACAACCTCGCGTGACACCTTCGAAGATATCAACTTCGAACCAAATCCATACGCCATACTCCCAAGACGTTCTCATCCTTCGACTGGTTCAATAACCCATTCTCCGACCCAGCCGACTTCCACCTCTAACTCCGGACGGAATTTCGAGACCGTTCCAATTCTTCGAAGCACAGCATTTCAATTCAAACACCAGCCACGCTTCCCTTTTCCCAGGTCTTCCATCTTCGAGTCACTGTCATGTTGTATAGATTCGTCATGTGCTTTCCAATTATTCTTCTCATACTTGTCAGCACAGCGCATTGGTTTCTTCTCATTCATTCATTCAGTACATTTCAGTTTCACTATGAAAACACTTGTACTTTTCCTCTTTATCTCTTTCCTCAGTTAATTAATATCATACGTTTTACGCTTCAATAGTTGGATAGTTATTATTGCCATAACCGTGCCAGCGTCGCTTTTGTTCCTAGCCATCTTCGAAGTAAGTTCCACTTATCTTCGAAGCATCCTCGAACATATCCTCGGAGTATCCTCGACCATTAAGGATTATCTTCGAAGCATTCCAATTCCTTACCTCCCCCTCGCGCTGCGACCAGTTAAAGCTTGCCTATTAGTACGTTGGGCTGGTCGTATGACAAATCCTGGGTTCCTGAGGTAGTTGTTCTGGGTGTCTTGAGGTTGTGTATTCCTGCCTTGCAACGGGGGGGGATACCACCAACATCAAAATTTTCAAGTTTTTTTATGTAATCTAACATGTAGATGTGGTTGGCTGGCCTTGTTTCACTTGCCCAGCCAGCGTTAGCGTAGATTGTTATTCAATTACTCCATGAAGGAGTGAGAAATTACAGAGTGTCAGTGAACACTAAGGTTCAAATTTAAGAAGAATCTGAATCTGGTAATTCCAAAAAACGTTAAAACTGAGGTTAAAAAGATAGAAGACAGTTGTTTACTTAAAGACGAAGATAAGACAGACTTAGGTCAGCTGTGCTGCTCTAAGGGACACTACCATACAGTGCAAAATTCCTGTCCTGGGGAAAAAGCAGCTTTTGGTTGAAGAAGGCTTAAAAATGGAGGAACCTATTACTATTCAATTGGTCCTCATATTACGGTGCTGGAATGACACAGACCGTGAAATCCAATTGCTTTTACATAGCTTTTCCTATTTTGTCTTCTCGGTCAATATTGCTCTTTCACCCACTCACCAGAATCAACCACATCAATTATTTTTGACACCACATCCATTTATACTTGGAATTTGAAAGCTCCTTGAAAATTTTTGGATATGATTTTTCTCCAAATCAACATATGGCTATACACCTTTCAGACT
>RDRW01000376.1:0-68981 GCA_007896445.1 Puccinia hordei
TAACGGATGACCAACGATCAATCAGACCTCAGACGAACCGGAGACGACGAAGGATCTCTTCCAGTGTTTGTTTGACGATCGAACAGTTGTCACATCAGCATCGAACCCCGTCATGGTGTTTGAATCTTAGAGAAAACCAGGATACACAACACAACAAGTTGAATGGTCCGTTTATTCGCCAACTGAGGTCATACCTCGTAGTTAGAAACCGAAGAGCAGGGAACGCAGCGGCGAGGACGATCAGGCTCGGAAGTTCTCTTCATCCCGGCCGTCCGATGCGATAACCATCCGAGTCCGAGTCGATCAGTTGGCAAGAGTTTTGGAGATCCCGAACGCCAACCGAGTCTGGCACCATCATCAGCTAGCAGTCGACTTCCTCGACATACACCACCCGCCGAAAGCATCCAGGAAGTCCTCCAAACAGACCGGTACTCCACTCTGCTCACTTCCGGATGGCACCTCAATAGCCTCCCCCTCCGTCCCCCAACCCACCTATCCTCGTCCTTCAGAAGGAATTCCCCCTCGTCAGCCTTTCGTTTCTTGGACGACTATCGTCCTTTGGTCCAAGACCATGTCCGACCGATCGCTAACGACTCGACGTGAGTTTACTCACTCTGATTCTCTCGATCTCTCTTTTCATAAAATTCAAACAAATTCAATCGTTCATCGACCTTTTCCTCTTCTTCTTCTTTCTGTTTAGCATCATCCAGATATCTCTATCACCAAGTTTAATCACTTAACACTCACCCTATTCACCCATTCCATGAACGCTTGACCCCACGAGACTTTCGATTAGCTTTACGAATCGATCAAGTCATACCAAAAAATAAATAAATGTATAAAAAGACTTCATCTAAAATCCTCTATTTCGAACTGACTAATATTTCACCAAAACATATTCGCTCAACAAGCAGAAAACAATCAACAGAAAGAGAGTCCAGAGTCTGATACAAACCAATCCCAATTTACCATAACTCACCAACCTAACTTTAATAAATCGCACATGCCACGGGCACCTCATATCAATCAGGGTGATTGGTCTCATGTTAACTATATATATATATGTTCATGTAATTCAAAGAACAATCATAACAAGAGATGGGGGGTTACAAAACAAAACAATCTACAAATAGATATGTACACCAGAAAGAGGACGAGTGCCAACAGTAGCATGGTCCATGAGGAGGAGGTCAGTGGTGTTAGGAAGATGATAAGAAGAAAGAAAGGATTATTTAAAAACAAATATAGATAAAATGAGTTTCTTTTGTGCATTGGATGACAGTTGAGAGTAGTCAAGAAGATCTTCTACGACGCGTCATTAATAGTAGTAATTGTAAGAAATGAAAACAAAACTCCCTGTTGCAGGAGTGATTACAAAAAAAAAAGGCGAAGAACAACAGAGAGAAAGAAGAAGAAATGAATGTCGGACTTAAAAAATGGCCATCCGAAAGAAAAAAAAGATAGTAGGTTGGTAGGTAGAGGAGGAAAAGAAAGAAAAGAAAAAAGTAAAGGGATGGTGGGGAGAAAGAAGATACAGGGAAGTATACCGAAGAGAGCGAGACAGCGCCAAGAGAAGGATCAAAACATGCATTCAAGCACATCATCGTCACCACCTCAAGGAAAGGATTATTAATCGCTTGATTAGTGGGTAAACGAGGATCATTTGAAGGAACAGCGCCACGAAGAAGTTCGGCGGTTTTTACCACCTTTAAATGTAAAGCCAACCCAACCCCACGACCAGTGTTTTGGGCAGGACCGCCAGATTGGGGTCGTTCTTCGACCAGCTCAACCGCTCGAGCTTTCTCAAACACTTCTCCATACTTCTTCACTCTCTTCTGGGTTTCCAAAGTCGTCGAAATATCCAGCACTGAGACACAGAAAGAGGAGAGAGAGAGAGAGATCATGAAAACATCAGCCAATCTGTAAGTTTAGGAAGAGAGAGAGAGAGAGACATACTCGATTCCAGTCTAATGAAGGGATGAAAGGGGGGACCACTTCGCGCATTCCTTCCCACTGCATATCGCCAAAGAAGGTGAGTTGTTTAACAGTTCGAGGGACGAGCACCGTTTTTCTTTGGCGTTTGATGAGTGCGACGATGGCCATCCAGGCCTCATCTGACAGGTTGAAGATCTGGTCCTCCGGCTTATCGTAGTGTGGTCTACGTAGAACCCTGCTCCAGTTCTTCAAGTTCGCCCAGGTTTCTTCTTCCGGACTCGAACCCGCAAAGGGGCGCATATCCCGACAGAAACTCGAATAGGATACAACCTAAAGACCAGCTGTTTTTTTGTGATGTATCATTAAATTAGTATCCCCCTGTCACTCATCAAGTATCTGGAGCGGGAAAGACTCAACTAATCGACTAAAAACTGACTGAAAGCGTAGCTTTGTCCTCTCAAGACCCGATGGCCATGTAATCGGGGGAACCGACGATCGAGTCAGCCATATCTAGGCTCTGAAGTCTGAGAGTTTTTGTAGATCGTTTTCATCTCAACGGTGGATCTCCAGAGCTGGAGGTTTTCGTCTTTAGCCTCATCGAGTCTATGTTTTGAGGGACTGGATTTTGCCAGGGTTGATAGAGCCAGCGGCGAGGCCAAAGTCAGTGAGTTTGATATGACCAGAACGATCGATGAGGAAGTTCTCGGGCTTGAGATCACGATGAATATATCCTAAACGATGGAGTGAGTCGACCGCCACGAACATCTCCGTGGCATAGAACTTGGCTGCTCTTCCTTGAGCACCCCGGAGTTGTTTCAGTAACGTCCGCACATCTCCTCCGGCACAAACTCCATGGCCAGATAGATTAGTCTGGGTCCTGGAAGGCGTAGAGTAACTTGACCAGCCAGTCCGACTTGCTCGTCGCAGTCAGGATGTCTCGTTCCGTCAGGACGTGACGGACCTCGTCCATCTTCAGCAAAGTCTTCTTCTTCATCTTTTTCAATGCGACACCTCCTTGGATAACTTGTGTCGCGCCATAACACCTCCCCATATCCACCTTGCCCCACCTGGACGATGATGTGGAAGGAATCTAGCTTCAACTTCGTCCGTCGCTTCCGTAGGAGCGCTCGTTCTCGTCCGCAGTACGAGCGCCACTCCATTCCGGCTTGAGCAGGATCTACCTCCGGTCGGGTCGACGACTGTTGGAATAATGCTAAGCGTTTCTTGCGTCCGTTCAAGTAAGTCAACAGATCGAAGTCTGGATCAAATACAAACAAACAAAAACAAGAACAAAAAATTACGCAGAGGATCAGGCTGTGATGAGGATGATGGGATGACATGATAGTTTTGAGACTGACAATGATCGTAGAAGTAAAGCTGGGCGACGTTGGCTTTTCGCTGAACCTCAGGATTAGCGAGGATAGCGGATTCCCAGGCGCGGAAGCCCTGACCTTTACGCGCCAACTAACGAGTCCGTTATCACCTCTGACGTCACTCATGAAGCCACTGGCGTCATGATTGAAGGAAGGAATTCCAGGGAGGGAAGAGGAAGCGGCGAGGAGCTCGGACATGGTGGGCTCTACGGATGGGGGCGGATGGATGAAGTGTTTGGGTTGACCACCCAGTTGGGTGGTAGTGCTCGATTGGACCGGCTGCTGCATGGCCTCGATCCGATTGCTCGAGTCCTTTAAAGGTGTCAACGCGCTCCGGGTTGCGTGAGGTGCTTCGATGGCACCAGTGTTGTTCGGGCCTGGATGATGGCGTGAATAGTTGTGGGGTGCTGATCGGGAATGGATGCATGTTGCTGTTGGTTTGGGTTGAGTATGGGGGTTGTCGCTGCTGATCCTGGGTGGTGGTGGTGGTGGTGGTGGTGGTGGGGGTTGGTGTTCATGGTTGAGTTTCTATTAGGGCTGATTTGTAAACCTTCTGGGCTGAGTTGAACTCTAAAAATTGAGCCCGTTGATTGAGATAGATGGCTTACCTAAGCAATCAGTAGTGGTTGTTGTACCAACTTCTATCGTCAGTTCAACCAACTTCACCATCAGCCAACAATCAATCCGATTCTTCACGAGGAAATAGGCAAAAAAATTTATTTACGTAGTGTGGAGATACTAGCAAGACTACGTAACACACCATATTTATTCCTAGAACAATGTCCTCTTGATTCGGTTCGGTAAAGCACTTTAGCAACTAAATCAACCAACTTGCAAGAAGAACAAAACCCTTGAGTGAAATCTTTATCAAAATGATTGTGTTCAGGTAGCTAATACGCTATGGCAAATTAACATGACCTGTCGCCACCTTCCCATAAATCCACTCAACCTACTTCAGACATATTCACTGCTTAGAGACCAGTTTAATTGTTGCATAGACTGTGACCAACGAGTTCTGCAATCTACTGGGTTTGGCTTGTAGAACCTTTTCACCAGGCTTTCCATCCAGTTAGTATCTGCAGTAACAAACACTGCTACTACTAATAACTTGTATCCGCCAACTGAAACTAAGAATCTTTTTATCATAATAATAGGGAGTTACACTTAAGGAAAATATTGGAAAAACAAACCTTCCTGATGGTGAAGGGCTAACGGATACAGGCTTCTCCATAAGGTTTATCATGAAAGCATACATCAACAGTCAAACTGTGCAGGGAGATCGAACCAATATGAACCCCCTTAATGTGTTGACTGATTATTTTGAAACATATTAGTCAAGCAATGTATGATGGTTATATATCTTGGAAAACCCCGCCAAAAACTGTGCTTGTACCATCACATTAGTCAATAGGAATTTCTCCAATAAAGAGTTTCTTACTACTAATTTTTGCAAAATGACATATTTTTATTTATGAATTTGTCTTCATTGGTATATAACCATGAATATGTAACATTAAATCAAGAAGAGAAGTGATTGATTGATCAATATCTAACAAAACTTAATTAAGGAACAGATAAAAATCTTCCATGGTTCATTTCTACCATTCTTATACTGTCCTACTGTCTAAAAAAAGAGTAACCAAAGAAATTAAAATATAGAAATTTATTTACTTCAAGGCATCTTTGAATTAACTGATTCATTTTCCTTGAGCGGCAAGATTTCACCTAGTTTTGATTTCAAAAGTAGCCCAACACAATGAAATTTCTTCACTACTCCTAGAGTTGTATTCATATGCGAATAAATTATTTTTTCCCCGGTCCAGAATTTAATATTCCATTATTGATTGGAAACATTTGAAACCATGCCAATGTTTGGTATTGAAAATGGGATCACTTAGACGTTCAACTTTAAGATTGGTGCTTTTCCCCTGGGTGGTTGTGAAAAGTGAACAAAATTCATGTTAACGCTTTTGGCGGAATACCATTAAACATTAAAATATCACGCATATTCAAGTGCAAAAAAAAATGTGTTATCTTTTGGTCTGAGGTGATTTTAAAGGGTTCATAAGTAAATGTTATTATTAAAAATTAGATGAGAATAGTCTCAGAGATTATGGTTGAAATATAGATGTTAGTACAAAGGAAGGTCAAACGCCACTGTATTAGTTGGTTTGTAGAAAATCGGAGATCATTGGTCCTCCGGTAATCAGTGATAAGATGGCTTTGCAAACCCGAGTCGAGACGAGCCAAACTACAAAGTAACAATCCAGTTATTAAAAAAATCCACAGAATCATTCAGTAGAAATAAGTCTCACATCGAACGTCGTGTAATAGCTTTTTATGAAGGAAATGCCTGAATTGAAGTTGGCTCAAGTTTATGTTAGGCAAGCCGGCAGGAACTTTGTCAAGGATAGCATTGTCAGGTCTACTCACCCAAGATCCAATTACCGCCTGTCTGGCTTCCAAAAACAGCTCCAACGCAGCGGTCACTTCCAGGGGAAACTTTACCGAGCTATATAACATTCCCGAATACCGTCAGCTGCCCGGGTATTGAAAAGCGAAAGAGACTCCAGGAGCCACTTATAGGGATACTTGATTCGCAAGTTAAGCATAAGAATTATTATACTCACGTTCATGTCCAATTCGTTTACGCCAAGCTCGATCCCATTTCCGAAGTCCAATACCATTTTGATGCTCTGGGAACAAGGGAAGGTATAGAATCCATCGCCTGATTTCATCTCCGAATTGGGTACATTATCCCAAAAGATCTTAGCCTGCTCAGCCGGAGCAGCAATGTAAGTCGTCCCGGTATCTACAATTGCAGCTGTGCTAGTATATCAACTCTGAATTTATCTTGCTTGCCATTGTTGCAATATACATTTAATAGTTGGATTTGCCAATAGGTTCTTGAGGTCAATGGGATCCATCGGAACTCTCCTTGAAATTTATCGGGGTTTGGCCCCCCAGGAAAATCTCAGACTTTTCGTGAGATTGGGTTGAATATCTGAAACAAGATTAGAAATTCAATCACAAAAAAAG
This sequence comes from Puccinia hordei, assembly GCA_007896445.1. Classification (NCBI taxonomy): domain Eukaryota; kingdom Fungi; phylum Basidiomycota; class Pucciniomycetes; order Pucciniales; family Pucciniaceae; genus Puccinia; species Puccinia hordei. The sequence continues at coordinate 6,348 of RDRW01000376.1, forward strand.
GAACGATAAAAAAGGCTTAGCCAGATCCGCATGTAATTTCTGCTTCCTGAAAACTAAAGAGATAGCTGACCTTCCCATCGCAAAAGAAAACATTTCGGAGTCAATAGTGTTGTTCAACTTTTGATTTTGTGCAACAGCGTTGTAGAACCAGGGTTGCCTATGGCTAGTTGCAATAGACTCGAACGCTATCGATTAATTTTGAATAGGAAAATATCAGCGGTCCGTTTTTCCATGTGTTCTTTGATAATTTGGAAAACATAGGACACATGGACTGACCTAAACCAAGCACCCCATCAGCTGGATCATTCGGCCAATCCTCCGAGAGCACATCACAAACACCAAACGCTTGCCCAACCACACCATAACCTGAAACGGACACAGTATCTTCGAACAAACTTCCACTTACTCCCCCGACGCCATAAGAAATTCGAAATGGGGAGGATAAATCCTTAGATGTAGACGACTTTTCAGATTCATAAAACGCGTGCTTATGTGTAGAGCCCCGTCCGCAATTCTTTTTACAAGCCTTATCTTTAATCCACTGGTAGAGATATGCAGAAGAACCCCGGAAAAAATTAACAATTAAAGAATAAAGTCAGTGAGAATCAATCTTCGAGTAAATGGGAAAAAGATTTCAAGAGCATAGCTTACCATATCTGAAGAACCTGTATCAAAATCGATCATGAACGCCTTCGGGGGGGTTCCTACATCAATCTGACCATAGAATTCAATATCCCCGGTCCCCGATACGCTATCACGAAGAATTGTACCGGATGATGAGTAGGTCGAACGCTGAGCTGAATGAGTGTGAGCCTGGCTCTTTGCCGCAAGTTTCTGGTGTGATTTGAAACGTCTTGAAAGCCTTGGTGTCGCTACGGGTGGCTCGTGTGGTGCCGTCGAGTTCTTGGTGTGACGCGCTCGTGAAAGGAGCTTTTGGTCCGAAGAAGCAACACGGAGACGAATATATTTGGACCCTCTGAGGAGGCCTAGCTTTGCGAAAGCGGCTCCTTTCGAAAGGTCTCCTGCTTGAGTGCCGTCGGCATCGCTCCTTGCGAGCTGGTCGATGTGGGTGCTAGCGGTTCGAAATTTACTCCTGACCAAGTGGGTAGGCAGGCGTCCATTATCATTCAGAATTTTTTTAGTCTCATGGTCAGAGATGTCAGCTACCTTTCTCATAGTATCAGGCAGACTCGTAGTGGCTATCCAACGTCGAGAATCTGAGGGTTTCAAGAGCAGGGCTTGTTGGTTGGTCCGGCCATATCTTTCGGTAGCCCGCCTTGCCGTATTACTTAATTGAGACCAATCCACCACACTCTCAATGGTTTGCGAGCGGGGTAGAAGCCTTTGAGCTAGACCGGGAATACTCCTAGGCTTAGGATAGAGTTGTATGGCGACTTGAGCGATCGTTGCCTGGGAGGCCAGTAGAAAATATATAATAGCTCTCATTCTGTGGAGCAATGGTAAAAAGGATTATCGGGTAATAGGGAGCTGAGGTGGCTTTTTGTTTTTCGCTTTTTAGACAGATTAAGTGGATTTCTGGAACCAACAATCAACAGATCGGCAAGCTTGAAAGATGACTTGATCTTGCCCTAAGATGCGATTATTAATGGAAAGATAGTAGGCTGTGGTATATAGCCAAATAAAGAGTGGGGATCTCCAGGAAATAAGAAGAAATTGTAAGGAAATTAGTTATGAGAAGATAGACACTTTGAGGTCAACATCTTATATGATCCACCTGGTGGATTGGTTGATTCGATACTATCTGAGGCCGCCACCAGTCTGCTAGCTCGTCTGTGCCATCAACAGGAACTTGATCGGAGATCACGCTTATTTTTGTGAATGGATTATCACTAGTAGCCGGAGAGACAGCTGGGCAGGCAAGTAACTTTCACCCATACACCGGTGCACTTGCGGAATTGACGGGCAGTCGGTTTCGAATCAACTCTTGGAGCCCTCGAATAACAACAGGTCGGCCAGCAGGTCCGACTGACCTCAACTTTCAGTTTTCCTTCGAAAGTAGGGCCAGCCTCGACACGGGGTCCTCCAGAAATCCAAGGACACTGATCTTCCGTCTACCAACATCAAAATCAGAGATAATTCGGAGATGCGAATGAGATCATTTGGTCAGAGCGCTACCGAACTGAGATTCTGGCCCATAGATTTATCTCAAACTTTGATTTTGGTGGCCGAAAAAGTAGTGACATCGGGTCAAGAATACTCAATCCTGGAATGCCATAATTGTAACCAACGACATAGTCAAGCCGCGCTTCATGGCAGCTGCAGACTTCTACTCAGCTTTTTTCACACTCGATTCATAGAACACCAAAACATGGATAAGTGTCTAAGCTATGTATCCTTGCTCAGGGCTTTAGTGGGAGAGCTCAACCTGTATATCTGATGTTCCATGTTGGTGTCTCCCCTACCTCTACCTCTCCCTCTTCCTATGTCCAACTACCCACCCACACCCTCTCTCTCTGTAAAAAAAAGAGAAATATAAAAACTAACAAAGAAAAAACAAAACAATGATCAATAAAATAATCAATAAGATGCAACTTTGAGAGATCAACACTTTATGAAGCTAACCCGAAATGCTAAACAAATAAAGGGGAAAAAATGAAAGAACATAAGCAAGAGATATAATGATAAAAGGAATGATGTGAGCCGGTGTCTCTTATGTGACAACAGAACACAAGAAAGGGTACTAAGAAATTTATTACTTAGTGAAAAAATAGTAGTAATGTAAAAATACAATAAGAGAAAGAGATCTGGAGTGATCTGAGGAGCTGCCAACAGAGGGTCAGCCTCTTCTACCACAAATGGAAACTGGGTGGAGGAGCCTGGCCAACATCAGTACTGGTTGTTATATATTTAATACTAGTGGCTTATTTGTATTTATAATAAGCCACAGTATTATTTGTACTGTTTGTTCAGTCAGTGTATTTTTTTATGTGTGTAAATAACAATACAATCTAATATAATTAATTATATAGTCCCCAGTAGTCCTCATTACATATGTAACCTGTGTAATGAGGTTACTGGGGCGTGTTTTTGTTGATTTGGGTGTACCTGAGTGACTGTGGAGTCCGCGTGCCAAGCTGAGAGCCTGTGAGGGGCTTGATGCTTGCGCAGGGGCTTATATCCCAACTTTGGCGCGGGCTTTTAGTCACACGGGTTGAACTTCAAGTTTCTGCGGATTGCGGTACGCGGGGTTTGAGTAAAACACGGTGTATTTACACTATCTCCCCTAATTTACACATCACCTCATTTTTTTTATTAAAGGTACTTGCTAATTCTTATTTGCTAATTTACATAGTGAAGGAGTGAGAATTAGGGGTACCTGTAAGTGAGGTACCCTAGGTTATTTTTAGTGTAGATTCAGAATATCAAATAATATTCTAACTATTATTTGATATTCTATGTATTTTTATAATAATTTTTGTAGAAAACTTGTGACAGGTTGCTCTGTCATAGTAGCAAGCTGACAATTATTCATTTATGGCTTTTTATGAAATGCGTAATAATAGATATATATATTTATTTGTTTTTATTTGTTCTAGTCAGGTTGTCTCTGAACTAGTGGCAAGCTGACACCTAGTACTTTAAAGAGTAAAACAAAGGAAAACAAAAGGAAAAATTAGAGGGAAAAAATGAGATGTGAGAGTTTTAAAATGAAGACAAGGCTGGACTTGGCCAATGGCGGACAGAGTGGTAATGTTATTAGGTGATCTCTGACTCCTCTCCGCGGCGGAATTGAGGGAGCCGGGCTGAGTTTTTGAGGAAGGATTTGGTTGCCTTGAAGGCCAGGGGATTCTGGAGAAATGTTCTAGTGTTGATGGTGTTGATCCTTTTTCCGGCAAGGATTGACCTAGCAGTTTCCCTTGCTGCTTTGAACATGGAGCAGCAAACCAGGTAGTGTTCTACTGTTTCAGGGACTCCGCAAGTCAAGCAGAGAGGGAAAGGTGTCTTCCTGCATTCGAATTGGCTGGCATTCAGGGGTGCATTCCCCAATTGGAGTTGGTTAAAAGCTGCTTGAACTGGGAATGCTGTCCTGGGCAAGCCCTTCCACAGCTTTGCCTTCTGTATCAACCTCATCTGTTCAGCTGATATGCTGCCCCTGATTTAGCCTGCCAGGAATTCCAGTTGCCTGGCCATGGCCGCTTTACTATTGGCCAGCTCATTGCCCTGGATGCCCACGTGCCCTGGGCACCACTGTATCATGATCAGTGCAGAGGGTGGAATACTGTCAGATATTTTCTGGATCTGATGAAGTATGTATTGACCCAATTTGGGAGCTCTTGGCCTTTTCAACCTATCTATAGCAGCCTGGCTATCCATCATGATGACCATTTGTGCGCCGACTACTGGTAACCTTGCCTCCATTCCAATCTCCAAACCCAAGTGGATACCAACTAACTCGCAGTCAAAATTGAGTGTTGATAAACGCACAAAAAATGTGCACGCCAACACCCACCTGCATGCCAAAGAAAATTGGGGTGCAGGGCCTACACGCCAAAATAAATTGGCGTGTAGGGTCTGTAGGAATTTGAGATCAAATACTTTATTGCAACTGGTATCAAAAAGCTAATAGTAGTAAGAAACTTAAACAAAAATACAGAAGAGAGATAATTAGAGAATTAATGATATAAAATAGTGAAATCATTAAATACCTGCAATTGATCTAGATCTAGTATCAACGTAACAGAAGACAAGAAGAAATCTTAATAGGAGATTGAAAAATAACAACAAGCCTGAAATGGAGAAACTTAGGTCAATAAAAAAATAAACAATGAAAGGACAATGATAGAATGAAATGAAAACAAAAAGGAATGATAGAACTACCTCCACTTGAGTTAAGTTCTGGCTCCTCCTGATTTTCTTGAGTCTTTGTTAAGTAACGTGATTTTGATCTTGATGCGAACAGATAGGATAGGATCAAGAGTGAATTAAGGGCTAGTCGGCTTCAATGATGGATGGGAATCGTGGTTCTTGCCGAGTCTGGGGATTCATTCAATCTGGGTCGAGTCTCAACTTCAATCTAACAGCCGCGCATGCATAGACGTAAATATTCAATTTAGCGCATTACTGTACCGCAGCAGATCAGGATTAAATTATCTAACACTCCTCCTTGATACTGCGTCTGTAAGGTGTAGCTGAGTTCTTGAGTCTTCAATCTTGATCAATCCAAGTGGTTTTGTCAATCCTTCGGCTATCATTTCATGTGTTGAGACTTGCTGGATGATTAATTGCTTCTTGGATACCAACTGTAGGACATATTGGAATCTAACTTTGATGTGTTTTGTGTTGTCGTTCAATTGAGCTTCTTTGCTGATGATTACCGCTCCGGAATAGCCGTTCTTGATGATTGGAGCCTTGATCTTTATGTGAAGGTTTAGCACTAGATTTGTGAGCCATCTAAGTTGCTTGGCGCACCAATTCATTGCAATGAACTCTGCTTCGGTTGTTTATTGAGCGACTACCGGTTGCTTCTTGGTTGACCAGCAAATCGGGTTTCCATACATAGTGATGACGTATCCTGATGTAGACTTCTTTGTAATCAACGAGGTAGCGTAATCGGCATCAGCCCATCCACACAGACCTTCATTACAGTCCCTTGTTTGCGTAAAATGGATTCCCATTGTCGAGGTTCCCTTGAGGTATTGTAAGAGATGCTTGATGACCAACCAATGAGCTTCGTTTGGGTTGCTTGAGAACTGGGCTAATAGATTTATGGCAAATGTGATGTCGGGCTGCGTATGTAAAGCTAAATAATTTAACATTCCCACTGCCTTCTGGTACAACTTCTTATGAAAGGCGGGAGCATCTGTGGCAACGATCTCATGAAGATTCATTGGCGCCGGCGCTCTGACTGGATTCGCATCTTGCATGTTAAAGTCATAAAGAATTTTTTCAGTAAAGTCTGCTTGATTAACATGTACCAAACCATCCTCCCTCCAGTCAAGCATATAGCCGAGGTGTTGAGTCGGTTGTTCCTTGATTTTTATCACATACGCCTTCTTGATGTCATCGAGTAATGTCATTATCATTGTTCTGGATTTGCCGATTACGAATCCATCATCGACATGCATATGCAGGAAAATCGATTGATCTTCATTGTAGAAAAGCGACTCATCCAACGGAGATGATGATAACTTGAGGCCAGTGAGCGTGCATACAAGGTGTTTCCTCCACTGTCGGGGGGCTTGCCTAGTTCCATATAAGGACTTATTCAACTTCCAGACCCAATCTTTTTTCCCCAATTGCTCAAAACCTTCCACTTGGGCTACATACACAGGCGCGTCAATTTCACCGTAGAGGAAAGCGGTTTCCACATCAAACTGAAAAATCGACCAGCATCGGTTTACAGCCACCGATAATAACAATTTGAATGATTCGTTTCAAGCAACAGAAGCGTAGGTGTCGAATTAATGGAGCATGTGGATTTGATGATTGCCAAAGCAAACCCAGCAAGCCTTGAAGCGCAAGAGTTCGGCAAATTCGTTTTTCTTTTGCCCCAAAAGCCACATGCCTCCTATGACCTTGTTGTCATCAGGAGGGGGTACCAATGATCCGGTATTTTTTGAAGAAAGCGAATGAAATTCTTTCGCCATAGCCTCCTGCCATCCGTCGCGCTCTTGCTGGTTATTCATTGCTTCCTTGATTGTCACATTTTCAGTTAGAAAGACATATTCAGGCCAATCAAAACCAAGTGATAGTAGATTTTCAGGAGGATCAACAACCAATGGGGGGACAACACTAGCGGTTTCAGGTGTTCTTCCTTTTCGACAACGCGAGCCAGACACTATGTTTCTTGAGTCAATGCCGCCCAGGATTTCTTTTGATGGCGGTTTATCAACAGAAATTAATTCAAAACAATGTTTTGCTGATTTTGAATTTGAAGACGTGGATACCGACTCTGAGTTGGAGGACATTTCAGGTCGTGGAGGATTATTCAAGACAGGACTTGGTGCCCTGGAGGGAGCACCTTCAGGTAAATTGACTGCCTCCAACGCTTCGACAATATGCTGGCGATGTGGAGTTATGGAAATTGTAGTGTTTTCACAACCAGACAAATGTTTAGATGATATGGCTCAAGGAAGCGTGTCGGGAGGTTTGGTGAGAGCTTGAGGGGAGTTGTATGCAAACGCCAACTTCGTTGGTGTGTAATCTTGGCTGATAACCACATGCTGTCGAGTTGGATCAAAAAACCAAAAAGCATCCAAGTGATCCTTGTAGCCGAGACATATAAGTGGACGAGACTGGGAGGCCACCTTTGAGGGCGGTTTGTGCAAGACGTACACCTTCAAACCAAACAGAATGAGTTTGTTGAGGTCCCTAGGCGGTTCTATACACGAGTTGAGTTTGGAGAGAACACTAACGGGCAAAGACCAGTTAAGCGCCTTTGAAGGAAGGATATTAATGAGAGTGGAGGCGTATCAAGCTGCCTCATCCCAGAAATTTATCGGCACGGATGACTGCGCCAACAAACACCACATTTTGACCAGCAGGGTTTGATTGAACCTTTCCACCAAAACGTTAGTTTGAGGTGTATTAGCTGGTCCAGCTTCAACACGTATGCCTAATGATTCAAGACAAGAGAGAAAATTGTTTGAGCTGAATTCCCCCCCACGATCGGTGTGAATGATTGCGGGGCACTTACCCATCTTGTTCATGATCTCATTAACAAACGACAGGATTTTTGCTTCTGAGTCAGACTTGCTTTGCATTAGATATATTCTTTTGAATCGAGAATAGTCATCAATGATTACCAATATGTACTTCATTGTGGATTTGCTAGGAGGGGAAATTTGTAGGACATCCATGTGAAGGGTTTTGAAAGGCCGATCCGCAGTGGGTAACGGGTTGGAGTGAGGGGTTCGCTTCAATTTACAATGTTTACATACTTCGCAGTTTTTCGCAGACCGTCCAGGATTACTTGGGGAAATATTTTTCAAGATAAAAAACTGCTTGAGGTATTTGTCTGAAGGGTGACCTAGTAGGATGTGATAGTCTAATTCTGGATCAGGTTCAGACACATTCAACACATAGTTTGAGGTATTGAGTCGTGGAACCTGGCCTTGATACAAATTTCCTACTTGAGGGAACCAATAGATAACTTTTTGACCCAATCTGACTAGCATTAGACGATGTTTTACGGCCAACCGTAATCCATGATCCTTGAGTTGGGAGACTGAAACAAGATTTCTTGGACTGTTTGGTGCGTAGAATGCCGGATAGATTAAAGTCCCCCCAATGTTGAATTTCCCTACATGTGTGATGTCAATCGATCCGGAGTAAGTATTGATTGATTTGTGTATAGGTTTTGGGTCGACTAGTAGCTTTAGGTTGCATAACGTGGTCTTTGATGCCCCCGAGTCCAAGATCAATGAATTTTTGTTTTCAGAAAACAACAATCCATTGGCATTAACCTTGTCGGAAATCATGAAGCCGGTATCCTCTGGATAATTGTCAGGATTGTATTCCTCCATTGTATCTACTTGCTCATCGTCATTGTCTTCTGCTAAATTGGCATGATCTGACATAAATTTTTTCATTTGGATATTGAACAGTTTTGCGAAATTATCCGGAACTGCCTCTGAGGACGTAGGAGCTGATCGAGTCCGTTTAACCCCTCTAAGTCCTCCTCGGTTGATGGAACTACCCCCATGACCGCCACGGACTGATCCAGATCCAAGTGAAACTGAATTTGAATGATTAACTCGATCTGCGGATTGTTTACCGGTTCGATGACTTTGATTAGAGAAATATTCTGTTGCAGCGCTTTCCTTCCTTGTATCTTCAATAAGAGGCAATCATATACCTTATTGAAATTGAAGGGTGTCATGTCGTAAAGACTTTGAACCAAGGATGCTAGACTTTCATCCTGATTCAGACTTCTAAGAAGAAGAGCAGCGGCGAAACCTGTCGACATGGTCATAAAGTCGGGTTGAGACTGAAGGGTCATCTCAAGAGATGTATAGTGCTTTCGAAATTTGAACAGGTGTTCGGAGAGGGATGTTCCAGGAGTATAGAAACAGGAGATCATGGCGAAAAGTTTGTCGCATAGGGTGATGATTGACTTTTCTCCGCACGCACTGGCCAACGCCTCCATTGCGCCATAAATGTTGCCATTGTTTGCTGAAATGATTGGGTGAAGCTCCTCCTTGACAGCCAACCAGAGCTTGTTCATGCACCAGGCCGAACATTTGTGCAAATTCCTCTGAAGTCTTGTGCTCCTTGACCCAATCATCCTTCATGATCTTCGAGTAGCCTTTTGCAGCAATAAAATTGTGAAAACGTTTCTTCCAGTCCGACCAATTATGTCGGTTAAGTTTTTTGAAAGACGTTCGAGACATCTTCATATCCTCGGAGCTATCGGATGAGTTCCCCATGCTAACAATTAACCTATTCTGTGAGTGTTTTCTAACTTTAGACTTATAATTGATACTGTCAAGTATTGACTCTTGCTACCATGTAGGAATTTGAGATCAAATACTTTATTGCAACTAGTATCAAAAAGCTAATAGTAGTAAGAAACTTGAACAAAAATAAAGAAGAGAGATAATTAGAGAATTAATGATATAAAACAGTGATATCATTAAATACCTGCAATTGATCTAGATCTAGTATTGACGTAACAGAAGACAAGAAGAAATCTTAATAGGAGATTGAAAAATAACAACAAGCCTGAAATGGAGAAACTTAGGTCAATAAAAAAATAAACAATGAAAGGACAATGATAGAATGAAATGAAAACAAAAAGGAATGATAGAACTACCTCCACTTGAGTTAAGTTCTGGCTCCTCCTGATTTTCTTGAGTCTTTGTTAAGTAACGTGATTTTGATCTTGATGCGAACAGATAGGATAGGATCAAGAGTGAATTAAGGGCTAGTCGGCTTTGATGATGGATGGGAATCATGGTTCTTGTCGAGTCTGGGGATTCATTCAATCTGGGTCAAGTCTCAACTTCAATCTAACAGCCGCGCATGCATAGACGTAAATATTCAATTTAGCGCATTACTGTACCGCAGCAGATCAGGATTAAATTATCTAACAGGGTCTACACACCAATTTTTGGCCAAAAGTGGCGTGTAGACCCTACACGCCAACATGATGATTGGTGCACTTCAGAGGAGAAGGAAACTCAAAACATTCTTTCTCACAACTTCTGGCAAGGAATACCTCCCTCTCCTTCTCAATCCACCATCCCTTCAACATGGGCGTACAAAAAGAAGTTAGGCGAAAAACAATGAAGTCATTGAGTACAAAGCACACATATGTGCTCAAGGTTTTAGACAGATGTATGGGCTGACCTGTGCACTAAAGTATGCTCCCGCAGGAAAACCAATATCCCTTTGAGCGCTCCTATCCCACACCATCAAACATCACCTCAAAATCCACCAACTTGATTTCAAGAGTGCTTTCTTGACTTGTGATCTGGAAGAGACAGTATACATTTTACCTCTGCCTGGCTAAAAGGACAATGAGAAGATCATCCTCAAGCTGAACAAAGTGATATATGGCCTTACACAATGATCATTAGCTTGGTATAAGCGCCTGAGTAGTTTTTGTACTTTGGTTTGTTTCACAACCTCTGTTGCTGATCTGTGCGTTTTCTGGAGAACAATCCCTTCGCCTCTATGGATTCTTGCTCATGTTGATGATCTAGTCATCATTGGGGAAAATCCAGAAGCTTTTTGAGATCAAATCTCCAAGGAGTTTTCTATCAAATACATGGGTCAAGCAACCTACCTCCTGGGTATCAAGCTCAATCTCACATCAATTTATTTGGCCCTCAACCAGCCCCAGTACATAGAAAAAATGCTAGTGGTATTTGATGTTGAAAAACTACCTGTAGCATCATGTCCCTTGGACCCAAAGTCCCATTTTTTGCAGGCAAATTTGAATGATGTACAATAACTTCAATACCTCAACATCAACTATTGGACACTAATTGGTTCCCTCAATTACCTCAGCATCTTACCCACGCCCAACATCTCTTTTGCAGTCAACAACCCTGGCATCACACACTACAACACAGAGATGCAAGTAATTTGATACCTGAAAGGCATGCAGCACAAGATTCTAGTGTTTCCAAATCACAGAAGTCAACCTCTTATCTCTTTGGTGGATGCCAACTGGGGCAATTGCACTCAAACAAGAAGATCTCACACAGTTTATATTGTTTTATTTAATCATCATCTTATTTCATGGAAGTCAACCAAAAAACTTACTGTGTCCCTACTTCTACCAAAGCTGAGTACAAGGCACTTTCTGAAGCCTGAAATGAAACCATCTGGCTCAACAACTTCTTACATGAAGTCACGCCAAACTAATCTTCACCTTTGACCACCATCTTGATTGACGATTGAGGTGCAATTGACCTGGCTCTCAGTCAATTCAGCCAGAATAGCTTACAAATGAAGCACATGGACCTGTGTCTTCACTTTTTCAGGGAACTTATAGCCAACAAAGGGGCGTTGGTAAAAGCACACCCATTCCAGGCGCACGCCAGTGTTTGGCGTGTTTTCACGCCCCCGCCAACCCAAATTGGTGTGCTTGTGAAGCACGCCAATTGCCATTGGCATGTTTCCAGGCACCCCAATCGCCATTGGCGTGTTTCCAGGAACGCCAATTGCCATTGGCGTGTTTCCAGGCACGCCAACGGGTTTGGTGTGCGTGTGAAACATGCCAATAGCCATTGGCGTGCCTCTTGGCAGCCTACCCGCGCACCCTGGCCTATGGCCTATGGGAGACTTTAAAGTCTCCCATAGGCCCAGGCCAAAAATACACACATACATAGTATGTGTGTATTGTTTGGTGTGCCCGCTGGCACGCCAAAGGATACACACATACTATGTACATATGTGTGTATCCCTGACATCAGCAACGTGTTGAACTTCAACACGTTTCTGATGTCATGGCCTGCCGCTGGGGAGGAACTCCTCCCTGGCAATGAGGCTCTACAACCCCATTGCCAGGGAGGAGTTCCTCCCCGGCCATGAGGTCATACAACCTCATGGATGGGGAGGAACTCCTCCCCAACTATGAGGTTATACAACCTCATTGTTGGGAGGAGTTCCTCCCTGGCAATGAGGTTATACAACCTCATCAAGTCTGCATAACCTGCCTATTGGCCTATGGGAGACTGTATAAGTCTTGCATAGGCCATAGGCCCGGGTGTGTGGGTGGGCCTCCGAGAGACACACCAATGGTTTGGCAATTAGTGTGCCTGGAGACACACCAACGGGCATTGGCGTGCCCGCCAAACCTGCCAATTTGGGTTGGCGGGGGCGTGAAAACACACCAAACTCCCCTGGGTGGGTGTGTGCCAGGGGCATGCGTTTATCAACACCCCCAACAAAGCAATCAAACTCCAGTACGTATCATCTCCAAACAACAATTTGGATTTCCTAACCAAACTGGTTGGCCAAACAAAACTCAACACATTGCTTCAAACCTTTCTCAAAGACGCTTCAAGCATGTCTGCTTTTTGTCTTGCAGCACGAAGCATGGCAGGCTGTCAGAGTACAGACATTAGCCATACAGAGACAGGTAAGCAAACAAACTTACTTCACAACCTAGTGGACTAATAAAAACCCTAGTGATAAAACACAGTAACTGACTACCATTTGATACCACTATTCAGGTTAAGACATCTCAACTGACAAAGCAACCAGAGGAGGTTAAAACCCTGAATAATGTCCTCAACACACGTGGCCCTGGCGGCCACAGCTAGGCAGCAACAACATCAGACCAACTCTGTGAGTAGTAACACACAGATGTCTACATACCTGTTTACTATAAAAACAAACTAATGTTTTGGCATTATCAGAAGCCAGTGAATCACTTCTTGACTATGTTCCAACAAAACCTTATTCACTCAAACCACAGCAAAAACTAAGTCAATCTTCCCCTATAAACCTTCCTAAAAATCCTCTTACCACTCAACCAAAAAACAAACACAAAAAACCCACATTACTCCTCAGTTCTTCTTTTTCTTCTTTCTCACCAGTTATTTCCTCTATTGGAATCTTTCTTATCTCTACTATCATCTCTATTATAGAACCACTTCTCATAAAGAAACTCAACAGCCTTTCATCAAGAGCCAATTGCCTCTGCCCTTTTAGGCAAGAGAAGTTATCAATAAGATTATTTCCTTTTTATTTTTAAAAAACTGGTAACATTACAAATAGAGAGTCTAATGCAAAATACACCTTTTAGCTTCTGCTATTCTCACAAGTTTCACCCCTGATGATGTGGGGGAGTAGAATTCAACAGATGTAAATCTAAAATTTGGAAGCTTTTCACATGTGCAAAGATCATGTTAAATATATCACACAGCAAAGAAAATTACCTATAATCAAATGGGATCTGGGAGGATAGTTTGGCCTGTTGGAGTTTATTTCTATCAGAGTTCAAAGCAAACAAGTGAATGAACCAAGTGGGGAAGAAATGTTCAAGAAATACAGAGAGGAAATAAGATAGCGTATGGCTCAACCACTGTCTTGTGTCGGTGGTTTTGAGCCCGGCCGGAAATATGGATGTCTTTCTTTCCCCAGTTAGACTATATGTCTGGCTGTGGGCGTCGGCTTATATAGAAACACAAAAGCGCAATTACAAGAACTTTCATATAGATTGAAATCGCCCAAAAGACATTTCTTTGTAATTGAGAGAAATGGTTAACTGGTGAAGATGAAAGTAATATAAACGCTGCCAGAGTAGTAGTTGCCGCTCCCATTCCTATCAGAGTACCAATTCCCATCAACTTTTCGGCCATTGATAATTCATGCTGACGAGCCCGACTTAAACCAAGTTGGGTGGTGGTGGACTCCCGTGCCAAGTTTTCAGGGCTAGGTTCGTAGCTCGATGTGACTTGATGAGACGAATGTTCAACGTTTGAAGGTTGGTGTTGAAGCCTTGATCTGGCTTGCGGCCCCGCAGTGGTTAGGCCAACAGGGCCATCAATGTCCACCACATGGGACTCTGCTGAATATGTTGCCCCAGCGAACGGATTACGTTGCGAAGCTTCTTGGGTCAATTTTTCCGTAGGTGTCGACAAAGTCGGAACCACGACACCACATGTCTATGACGTACGTCCAAAAGAAATTGAAGTCAGCAAGTCCTTCGCTTGGTCGCACATGCACAACTCATAGAGATGAAAGTGAGGATAACCAACTATGATTAAGAGTGCCCGTAAGAGCAACATTTTTCGCCACAAATATGTGCTACTGGAATAAGCAACAGTAAATTGAAGGATCGGGCAGAAAGGTGAGAATGATCTCAGAGCCAAACGAGACTGGAGGAAGTAGAGGAACTTTGGTGCTTCCTGACCGTCCGGTTGGCCACGCCGGCTAATCACAATACCCAGTCAAGATGGGCTGATGATGCGAAAAAGACCATCATGGTCGATCCACCAGCATAAAACAAGGTGTGACACAGGTCACAGAATTTATGTGGAGTTGTAACATACATGCCGGGGTCAGAAATTGCGTCAATCGCGCTAAAACCCCCAACGTTCACCTAGCTTATCGTAAGTTCTGTTGTTTTAGAGTACAAGCGGCTTATCATTTCTTGAAGTTGGCTGTATTAGTTCGATCCATTTAGCTGGAGGGGTTTTCCAACTCCTTGGTCGTCTCAGAAGACTTACAAGCGTTTAGCTTAACACAATCCCCTCGTTCCAGAGCACCTGTGGCCAGCCCTAGAGCCAATGCTAAAGCAGGACTCCGCGCGCGCGCTCATTCAGCCTATACCCCCCATATACCCGCAGAACTCAGAATATCTGAGATCTCGGGATATCCGAATCTCCAGCCTGCCCTTCCCTAAAAAAAATTTGTCCAAGTCGATGCAAACCTCCCCGCGCGCGCCTCACCACACAACTACACATAACCCCCCTGCTCCACACAACTTACCCTACCCTTATCACCGGTGACCCTTATAATAAAAACCTTATACACAACCATTCTAATAAAAACCTTATATTAACATCCTTACTCCGTGTATCTCTACTACTACACAACTGACACATAACGAAAACTTCCTCAAGGCAAATTTCAATTTAAATCCCAAATCAATCTCACTGCCAGCATAATTGCCTAGGTTGAGTTCATCCCAGTTAAACTAGGATGCAAACAACCAATTTAAAGTAGGTTGACCTCAACCAATGAAATATAAAACCAAGGGGGGTCCCTTGGATTTATATTTCATCAGTTGATTTCAACCAAGTTTAAATTGGTTGAGTGCATCCCAGTTTAACTGGGATGACTTCATCCTAGGCAATTATGCTGGCAGTGTCTAATTCCGTGGTCATCATTCAGATTACTTTGTTCAACTATGCAAAATAATGTAATTGTATAAAACAATTTTATGTTGCGAGTAATCTGATAATTAGATTTATTGCATATTCATTTTGAATGTACACGTGGAAGGTACTTTAAAAACCACGCTCAACGTTGAATGTTTCTTTTCTCTTGCCTTTCTCGGTTTCATTTTCACCATCAAGTCGTTTTGAAAAAAACCTTTAAGTTTCAACATCGCAAGACTCAGAAAGGCCAAAGTGAAAGAAGTTTGATCGATTAGGTAAAGAAGACTAGCTCATCTATATTGTCAACAGAACATCGTTAACTTATCGAACACATTCGAATCATCAACTCTAGATCTCAAGCTAAAGACATCAAGTTTAGGAGGAGTTCAAAATCAATTCACATACTTGGAGTTTAAGCGTTGGTTTCTTGTTTAATCTTACATTGTATTTTCATTGGTTAAATCACTAAACAAGTTGTGTTTTCTTCAGTTTTATTGTTCTAGTAGTTGTTTTTGTTCTTAGAGTTTCGTCATCGAGTTTTCAGTTCCTAGTATAGATTGCATCTTAATCCTGTTAGTATCATTCTTCATTTTTCCTTAACTGGTTTGTTTCTTGTTGTTTTATACTTATTATTTCTTTATTTCATTTAGTCTACAAATTACTATTACTGGCTGAAATAAAACACGATTTACAACAAAGAGACTTTGATTCATCACCACATGGTAGCGAGAGACATCTCTTGAATCGTTTTCAGCTCAGAATTAGAAAAGACGGATTGAACGCGAACTGAATAACCGATCCATAAAATGACAGACGAGTCTGATTCATCAAGTAATAATCGATCATCTATTCGAGTCGATAAACTTACGTTAAGTAATTGGGTACAATGGAAGTCTAGATTCATATTGTACCTCAAACGTCATGAACTTCAGGACTTACTTAGTCGTCAATGGATCAAGGATGAAAAGAACTCGAAAACGTATAATAAGAAGAACAATAAAGCTTTGGATGCATTATATGGAGCAGTTAGTAAGGAGCTTCACAACGAAATACTCGAAAATGATACTTCGTTTTTGGACGCTTGGGAAGCCTTGGCGTCTGCATGTGGCCAAAATTCAGTCATCACTACTTGTACAGCGTATAAGAAGGTCCACTCCTTACGGTATCAACCTGGAACATCGCTTACTGAACATATAACTGCTTTCAAGAGTGCGTATACTCGGCTTTCGGATATTACAGCAAATCATATGCAAGAATTCGGAACGGTTACGTCGTTCATGGCGGCAGCGTTGTTTCTTGACAGTTTGGAAAACGACTCAGACATGGCTTCGTTAGTTCAAACATGTTATGACATCAAACCATTTAACCTTAAAAACGTAACCGATCGAATTCTTATTGAAGCTTTGCGTCGAAAACATCGTTCAGATCAACAAGATAATGTTATGTTTGCAACTTCATCAAATGCAACCTCGAAAACAAGTAAGAAGAAGTCGAAGCCGTCAAATACTCCAAAGCCTAAAGCTGTAGCTCCAACTCTGAACAATACTAGTCAACCAGTAGCGAGCAAAGGTAAATCTACCAATGCAAACTCAAATACCAAGTCAACATCCTCCGAGGCGATTGAAAATCGTATTCAAAAGATTGAACAATCAGTAACCGATCTTACCGACTTAATGAAGAAATTTGCCTCATCAAATATACTCGGGATGGTTCATGACTCTCAGCAAGTCAGTAAATCAACTCCAGGACCATTTGATGTCGATTCCGATCGTTCAAATTTTTTTGTCGCAACGGTTCAGCATGCTTCAAGAGAATATTTTTCTCGGTTTCTGGTGTTTGACACCGGTGCTACGCAGTCTTGCGTGATCAATCTCGAACTTCTTACAGATGTACAGCCGTTGACAAATCATTTCATGAATACGTTCTCGTCTCCGATAGAAGCAACTCATGTAGGAACGTTGAAAATAGGAGATTATTTCATAAATCCAGTTTTTCACGTGCCAAGTGGATGTGCGAATATTATATCTGCATCTCAGTTACTTGATCATGGATTGAAACCTCACTTCAAAACGGACCAATTTCTGATCAAGGGAGGGGAAAAAATCATTGCGACGTTTCCACGCATCGGAAAACTTTTTATGAGCCCAATCTCCGAATACATATGCGTGGTTAATATGAAAATTCCAAATGTTTTCGATTGGCACTATGGACTAGGACATGCATCGGACAAATACGTTGAATTGTTTTGTCGACATAATAATTGCTCACCGGAGTTCTCAACTAAAGCAATTGATTGTGAGATATGCGCTAAAGGCAAGATTCATCGAACGCCACATACTCGAAAGTTACCTTCATCCAGTCTACCTTTCCATCGATTACACACCGATGTGTTGCAAATATCTCCACCATCAAAGCTTGGTTTTCGGTACATCTTGGTCATTATCGACGATGCTACTCGTTTCAACAGGATCTATATGCTCAGAGCAAAGTCTGAGTCGGAATCTAAGCTAGTTTCTCTGATTGAGGAGATCAAAAACAAGATTCAGCGTACTCCAGCATATCTTCATAGTGATCGTGGAGGTGAATTCAGTTCAACTAAATTTTTGGCGAAAATGGATGAATTGGGGATTTCAATGGAACGAGGCCCCGCAAATTGTCCTCAAACCAACGGAGTTGCTGAGCGGTTTAACGGGGTACTGTTGGAAAAAATGAGATGTATGGTATTACAATCTCAAGTTCCACAATCTATGTGGCATGAAGCAGCTGCTCATGCATCTACGTTATTAAATATTCTTCCTAATTCCTCGTTAAACTGGACATCACCAACATCGGCTTTGGCTAAATCAAATGAACTGATTGAACCCGATTGAACAAATATGCCTCTTATTCCGTTTGGCGCAAAAGTCGTTGTTCATCGACCGGATTCCCTCAAGCTCAAGCCTCGTGGTGTGGAGCTACAGTTCCTTGGTTTTGAACCTTTCTCCGATGCTACTCGATTTTATGATCCTCTTGTTCATCGCATTGTTATCAGTCGGGATTATGTTGTTCCTTCGTTTACGGTAAACTCGAAGTCGATATCATTAACAAAAGATTTGAAGTCTCTTCCGCGTATCATATCTGATTCCAACAGTAAACTTCCTCGTTTAGTTGCTCGGCTTCCAGGCAGTTACAAATTACCAAAGTCATCTGAGTCAGACACTCAAGACAGACGGGAGGCCTCGAGATTATCAGTTGAATCAAGTTCAGACGAGGAGTCAGATGTGGAATTGAGTGAAGATGAAGATGATGGTGAATCTAAGGTAGATGAAGTGTCTGATACTGAAGATGATTCGGATGTTTCGGAAGAAACTAAAGCAAGATGGTTATATCGAAGACAACAAGTTCGAGATGAAAAGTCAAGATTGAGCATTCAAACAGGTGGTACGAATCGTCCAAATAATGTAAATGATGGTTCAGATGAAGGTCCAAATCAAGGTCGTCACTTTAAGATGTCAGAAAACCAGCTTAAACAGTTAAAACCAAGTTGGGAATGGACTGACAGGGCACCATCAAAGGAAATTCGTGGCGATATTGATCCATCGAATATCGTGTTGACTAAGCGTCGGCCGGTGACTTCATCATCATCCGTGCAAATCGACAGACAACCTGACGTTGTTAATTTAGTTCAGGAAGTCAAAATGTCGGAGGCGTTGGAAAATCCTAAAGAAAGGTCGCTATGGATGGAGGCGATGACAAATGAACATGCGTCACAGCTAGCACATCTGACTGGGGATCT
Organism: Puccinia hordei; assembly: GCA_007896445.1. NCBI lineage: Eukaryota > Fungi > Basidiomycota > Pucciniomycetes > Pucciniales > Pucciniaceae > Puccinia > Puccinia hordei. The sequence continues at coordinate 25,425 of RDRW01000376.1, forward strand.
AGTTCCACCACCACCGAATGAAAAAATCATTGGTGGCATGTGGGTACTCTGTCGGAAGTTAAACAAGGCGAATGAAGTCATACGATTTAAAGCTCGCTGGGTTGGTTTTGGAAATCATCAAGAGAAGGACAAGCACTATTTCTTGACATACGCCTCGGTTGGTCGCGTGGAAACGTTCAAGTTGCTACTTTCGATTGCGGTCACGTATAAGTGGCATGTGTTTCAATTCGATGTTGAAACTGCTTTCCTTCATGGAAAAATGGACGCCGATGTGTATGTTTGACAAGTATCTGGCTTTGAGGTAAAAGGAAAAGAAAATTGGGTGTGGAAGTTGAATAAATCATTGTATGGAATGAAGCAAGCTCCTCGAATGTGGAAGGATCATCTATCGACTACGTTAAAATTGCTTGGACTCACTCCGTCAATTATGGATGATGCATTATTCTTCAACTCTGATAGAACATTGTTTCTTCACATGTATGTGGATGATGGCCTAATTGTAGGTCAAAACAAATCACAAATTGTTTCCTTTTTATCCGATCTGAAAAAATCATATAAGATCAAAGTCAAAGAAAAACCGAATCAACATCTTGGTTATACCTTGGATTGGAAGGCTAATTCAGTTGTTATTCATCATCAGGCGTATGCGGAGAAAATACTTCGGGCGTTTAACATGGAAGGTGCGAATGCGGTGCGAACTCCTTTACCTACCAATGCATTACATCAGGTGGAACTCGAGTCGGATCCATTTGATGCATCAATCATGCAGAAGGCAATGGGGTATATCAACTACCTGGCCATTCACACTCGTCCAGATATTGCTTTTGCAACGAATTTGCTCTCTCGGTACTCTTCAAAGCCGACGCATCATCATTGGAGCCTTGCTAAACATCTACTACGGTACATCAAGGGTACAAAGAATCTGGGAATTGAAATCAAAGCGGGTGGCCCTCCTCGTGAACTTATGGGGTATGCAGATGCAGATTATGCAATGTCGAATCCTGATAAGAAATCAACCACTGGGTATGCGATTACATTTCAAGGCAATCTCATTTGTTGGAAATCGAAGAAACAGACTATTGTGGCTCAGTCAACAACAGAGGCCGAGTTTGTGGCTATCAATGTTTGTGCAAAGCAGGTCCGATGGATGAAGAACCTCTTAATGGATATGAAGATTCCGGTGGGAGTCCCGTGCATCAAGAATGATAATTCGGGTGCGGTTATTATCAGTAAGGAATTACGGTTATCTGAAAATTCTAAACATATCGAAACTCGTTATCAGTACTTGCGTGACATCGTAGCCCGAAATCAACTGAAGATTGAAGACATCTCAACGAATGACATGATTGCAGATATTCTAACAAAATTGTTAGGTTTTGTCAAAGTTTCAAGAGCGGTGAAACAACTAAATCTAGTGTCATCAAATTAAGGAGGAGTGTTGCGAGTAATCTGATAATTAGATTTATTGCATATTCATTTTGAATGTACACGTGGAAGGTACTTTAAAAACCACGCTCAACGTTGAATGTTTCTTTTCTCTTGCCTTTCTCGGTTTCATTTTCACCATCAAGTCGTTTTGAAAAAAACCTTTAAGTTTCAACATCGCAAGACTCAGAAAGGCCAAAGTGAAAGAAGTTTGATCGATTAGGTAAAGAAGACTAGCTCATCTATATTGTCAACAGAACATCGTTAACTTATCGAACACATTCGAATCATCAACTCTAGATCTCAAGCTAAAGACATCAAGTTTAGGAGGAGTTCAAAATCAATTCACATACTTGGAGTTTAAGCGTTGGTTTCTCGTTTAATCTTACATTGTATTTTCATTGGTTAAATCACTAAACAAGTTGTGTTTTCTTCAGTTTTATTGTTCTAGTAGTTGTTTTTGTTCTTAGAGTTTCGTCATCGAGTTTTCAGTTCCTAGTATAGATTGCATCTTAATCCTGTTAGTATCATTCTTCATTTTTCCTTAACTGGTTTGTTTCTTGTTGTTTTATACTTATTATTTCTTTATTTCATTTAGTCTACAAATTACTATTACTGGCTGAAATAAAACACGATTTACAACAAAGAGACTTTGATTCATCACCACATTTTAAAAGACAAGAAATAAGAGAAATAAGAGAAATAAATTAAATCATCAAGCAAGCGAGACAGATGGAACCAACTAAGAGCTAATATAAGCAATAAAACATTTCTTAAGAAGCTAGCTTGTGTAATGTGTGTGAGAAAGGAGTGAGTGAAACAAAACAATGAAATTGAATTAGGCAATGTTGTCTCACTAAAAAACTATCAAATCAGTTTTGTATCCCATCTTCAGTTTGGTCACATTCTGAATCACTTTTGATAATTAGCCAATGTCGTTTAGTTTTGCCAAGCTGATTCAATCTGTCTGCTGCACTTCTATTTTCGATTATCCTCCTCTTTCTCTTCATACCGGCCAAATTTAATTTCTTCAAGGCTTTCTTCAATTGTTGACCAACCTGCACAACAGTTCTTTTGTTGTCAGTTTGAATATTGGGATCATCATTGGACTTGTTGCCAGTGTTTGCTGTACCACCCTCAATCAATCCAACCCCTTCAGCTCAAACATCTGGTGACGGTGGGCCAATAAGCTGTACCCATCCTTCCCCAAGCGCAACAAGGATACGGACCAATTTTATCTCCTTCATAGCCGCAGGACAAGCACAGAAATATTTGGGAGTGATTCCCTTATAGTTCTGCTTGACCCTCAACTCAATGTCTAACTTTTTCAAAGTTGAAACCGTGGTTGTTCCAGGCCAGCCATCTCTTGCGTGACTGTGTGTCGCATCAGCTGTTATGTGAGTTAAAACAAAGAAGATAAGCTAAAATTCTGCCCGCGACTGATGAAAAGATCCTACTGCCATACCTAGAGCATTTCTTAACTTTTTGCAAACAGCAAGAAGGTTAGAAGCCTTGTCTCCTATGATTAAAACATTACAAAGAAAAACACTGTCAGTTTACTTTTGCATGAAATCATCTACAGTGAGGCTAACCTTTGTCATACATGCGCTCCAAGTTGTCTTCAAATATGATTTTGCGCTTCAAGTGAGTTTTAATTACTGGAAGGGATGGTTCCGCACCAGTGATTTCCTTTATTGCCACCTGTCCGCTCACAAATGAGTAAAATTTACTACAAACATTTGGCAAAGTTGGATTTGCCTGCTTCTTATTCATCATATCAAGGAATTGCTCGCCAAGCAAACTACCTCCTGTGAACATCAGATTTGAGTTGGGATCTCTTGATACTAGAACCAGGAACCCCTCAAAGTTATGACCTGTACTCAATTTCCTAAGCTAGCAGAAACAAACCAAAGCAGGAAGTAAGCTAACAAAAAAAGCAATAACCTAATCACTTATCTCACATCTTTCTTCATTAGACAGGCCCACTGATTCAGCTTGAACTGTGACTTAGGGAGATGGAGTGCTGCGGCGCTTTCAATGGTAGGATTGTGGTTTTCAGTTGGAGGATTGCTAGAGTTAATCAATTCAACAAAATCTGGGTCCTTCCATTTTTGCTGTGTTTCAACGTCAAGATCTTTCCAAAGGCGGCCGCACATTGTGTTTTGTTCAGTGATATCAATGGATTCTAACGAAGGAGAAAATGTGTTATATTAATGACTATATATATATATCTATAACAAAATATTAAACCACTAACCATCAAGATAGGTTAAACTTGCCTCTGTGTTGTACTTGCAAAACAGATTGAAGCATGTGGAGCCCCTAATACGGCTCAATAATCCAAGATGGTCCAGCGCAGGATTTACCATTAGTCTCCGCTTGCACATAATCAAATATACCTCACGCTGATAGGCAAAGTAAGCCTGATTCAAACAATACCGGTCTTCAGCGGTAATTCATTGATAATGTCCATATTTTGGAGCACAGCGTTGTAGCTTGTCAAATGGCAGCATTTTGAGCTCTTCAAGAATATGTGACTTGAGCCGCATTCTTTTCGTTTTGCTAGGCGGGTGCAATAGATCCAATTGAGTTTCTAGATCAATCTGGTGTTCTGGTATGTCGTCAATATTCATTTGGGTTGGCTGAGTGCTTGTCATTTTGCTAGATTTGGTTGGCTGTTGATTGCTACCAGTAGAACTAGAAGGGGCACTGCGTCCTTGATTTCCCAAAACCTTTGAGCCTCTACCACCGCGAGAACCTCAACCGCTACCACGTGGTAGCCCGCGTTTACCTCCAGAGATAGCTGCAGAAAAATTTGATATTTCTGTGAGGATTTCAGCTTTGAGTTGATCTGGAGTACAACCTGCGGTTGGTTGAGTATGGGGTTGCAAATGAGCTTGCGAATGAGCTTGGTGTGTAGCGGAAGAATTCAAATTTAGCTGCGGAGGTTGAATGGGTTGACTGTTTGGTTGAGTGTGTAGCCGGGAATTAGCTTGATGGCTGCCGAGTGGTTGAGTATTTGGCCAAGAGGGATCTTGAAAATTCAAAGGCCTGTGATCAAATTGAACATTGGTATGGGCTTGATTGTTTTGTTGGGAAGTTAGTGAAACTGAATTGAAATCATTGCAATTGTTGGGAGGTGGGTGGCTGGTGTTGTGTAGCTGGGAAGTAGTTTGATGGCTGCCTAGTGGTTGAGTGTTTGGCCAGGATGGATCTTGAAAATTGAACGGCCTGTGATGAAAATGAATTCTGGATTGATCTTGGTTGTTTAGTTGGGAGGTTGGTAATGGTGAATTGAACAAGTTGGGATCCATCTTTGAATGATACACCTGTGGAATGATAGCTAAGGATAAGTACTAACTTAAATTATTTTGACTTGTGATTCAAGAAAGTCAATCCCATCAGCAAGCGCAGGGGCGTTGATAAACGCACACCAATTTTTTTTGGCGTGCGGGGCCTACACACCATTTTTTTTTTGGCGTGTAGGGTCTACACGCCAAAAAAAAGGGCGTGTGAGACCCACACGCCAAAAATGGCGTGCGGGTCTCACACGCTGTGAGAACTCCTTTTGGGACGGGGGTAGTTCTGTGAGGGGGAAATAACAGTTATAGTATTTCAGGTATGTATGAATTTATTACAACTGTTAAGGGTGGTTTGAAAGACCTGCCCCTCTATTTACTACAAGAGTTAATACAACAATTTTATTTATTGTTGTGGCTGATAACTTTCTTTTTGTTTTCTTTAAGAGAACTATTTATGTAGTAATCTCTTATCAGACAAAGATCTAATTTCAACGTACAAATAATCAGCAAATGAGATTGATGAAGGGATCAGGGAAGTAGATAGTGGATGGATTATTACAGAAAGTTTGACAAATGGAATACAAGCCTTGGGAATTGATGAGGAACAGTATTTATATGTTTTTAGTGTTTATTTTGTTTTTATGTTTAGATGCAGTCAGAGAGAATGAGTAGATGGATGTTTTTGGTATAATGTGAACTATTCAATGTGTTATACCCTCTTCCTTAACCTTTAGTTAAAAGAGCACAATTTCCCTTTTGTTTCTTTTGTGTATTTTAAACTGATATGAAAGATGTTGTTGTGGGTCACCTGATTAAGATCACACTATTTATATGGATGAGTAATTTTATTTAGTTTGCTAGCTAGATGATGGGGCGTGGGATCCAAGTGGGATGCTGCCGGGATGATTCTCCTTCTGGGAGGGGACAACCTCCCCTTTATATAGTAAAATGTGAGGGATTTTTGCTGGTGGGATGTCTGATTGAGGTATTTATGCTGGTGGGGTCTCTTCTTCTACGCTGCCTTCATGCATGGAGTGCATAAAGTGAGCTATTTCTGCTGGTGAGGTTATGTACTTAAGCTGTGTCATAGATCATGTGCTGCGTCTTGTGACCTAAAGTGAGCTATTTCTGCTGGTGAGGTTATGTACTTAGACTGTGCCATAGATCATGTGCTGCACCTTGTGACCTAAAGTGAGCTATTTCTGCTGGTGAGAGTATGTACTTAGACTGTGCCACAGATCATGTGCTGCGTCATGTGACCTAACACTAAACTACATACTACTTCTATATATATACTATGTACTTATTATTTACTCTAATTCTTTGTAACTGTATAACTTTTGATTTAGCCGTGCAAAACCCTAACATAAATGGGTGACTTATAGATTAAATTTACCCTAGATTTCAATTATGCACTTATATTGCTACTATTTTAGCTTCTGAAAGATAATGAAAGAATATAATCCTGCATGATACTTGAAACAGGGTTTGGAATACCACATCCTCCCCCAACTTAATGCTGTCCACAGCATTCCTGTTTCAAGGATCCCCATCTAGAATAGGTTGATTTATCCAGCTATTTTTTTTTTAATTTAATCCCTTGTTTCCCACAATATTTCATACTCCTAGACATACTAACTTAGATTTCTCTTTTCCCTACTAAATTCTGCTTCTTGCCTTGATTCATAACTAGTGACTCTAAAACTTCTTCACTCAAAAATAATAGCTAAACTAATAGCTCTAACTCTCCAATAATCCTATCTCCCTCTAAAATCTCCAATAATCCTATCTCCCTTATAAATATCTCTAAAATTTTCCAGTTTCTTTAGTACACTGTCATGAATCTTGCCTCCACTTCTCTTCCTTGGTAAATAAAGCTGATCTTTTGTTCTTTATGGCTGAAGTGACATACTGTTTTCTGTATCTGTGATAAACTGCAAAAATAGAAAGTTCCTCTTCCATGTCCTGTCTGGTTTTTCCCTGAAAAAAGTGTAGGTATAGATAATGTGGAATCTGGTCCTCTGTCCTTCTGGTTTCTAGGATTTGAATTTTGATCTGGTCTGTTAACTTATTATTACTATCATCACTTGACCAATTTATTTGACTCCTGAGGATCTTCCTGTGGGTATACCACATCCTCCCCCAACTTAATGCTGTCCACAGCATTCCATATCAATGATCCTTCTACATCCTTTTTCCCGGCCCCTTTTTTTTTTTTCCGCAAGGCTGCTTCTACTTCAAGGTGACTCCAAATACTGGTCCTCCATTATCTGACTGATTTCCTTCTGCTTATACCAAATTATAGTATACGTATGTCCTAGATAACCTTTCCCCCCTTTGTCCACGTCCAAATCCCAGGATACTAATGCACACTCTTTCATTCTCTTTCATGGTGATTGCTCCAATAGAAAAGGCCCATGGTTGATGCTTCTGAAGGACCTCTAACCAAAAAAAAACGCTAATAACTCCCTAATGTCCTATTAAGTTTCCCCCTTTTTGTCCTTCACATCATTTCTCCTTTTAAGGCCTAACTATACTTCTATTTGAATTAAACAAAGTGATCTCATTTCATCCTTCTTCAGCTTCCTGTTTTGTGTCCCTCTCTGTTCCCGCATACTTCATTGTGTCCAGAAATCTTCCAATAGTCCCCATAAAATCTCCAAGTTCTACCCTCTTTGTTTATTATTCCCCTGCTTCTTCCAGCTTTCCATGGAATTATTTTCATTATTGATCCTCCAGGAATATTGATGTAACTGATTGTCCAAAATATTGATTGGCAGCGCCGCTGGACCACAGTAGTGTAATTGATTACTTCTCTTGAAGTTGCAGTTTATGGTCACACAGGACATCAAAGTTCCTCTATTGTAATTATCTTCTTTATTTTCATTATACACATTTATATATATATGATTTTCCCTTAATAATGTGGGATAACAGTGGTAAAGCATTGAAGTCTCTTTTCTTCTTCTTCTTCTTTTTATTATTATTATTTAACTTTAAGAGGCTGGTTTGCAGTTTTTTTGGTCATGCACCAATCAGCTTTGCACAACTATTGCCATATAAAATTTTCACCACACGCGCCATAAAAACTCAGGTTTTGTTAAGGTAAGTAAACCTCAAATGTTATGTATATTTAATCCCAACATGGCTAGTTGTCCAAAGTATCTTCAAAATAATTCCAGTCCAGGTGTTTTCCAATAATTCTTCCCTCAAAACTTGTGCTGAAATTCATCTTCAATCCCTTTTTATCATGTTAGATTGTTCCATCAGTAAAGTGGGCATTCCAAGAAAAAATGAATTTTCAATTGTATTCCTTCTATCTTTTATTTTTTTATTTTTTATTTTATTTTATTTTTATTTATTTTTTCAATTTTTTTTATTTGCGGCCGCCATTTCTAGCAAGGTTGCGCAATGCGCAGTGATGAGAATGCTCCCTTGGCACTCTCTTTTCTGCCTGGTTTGAGCCGCGCGGGGGCCTAGTTGCTTTCAAAGTTGAGGCCTAGCCTCCTGGGTTCGGGTTTGGCCTTTGGTCCGGGCCCTGGCTTCGAGTCGGGCCTAGTTCGTTCGGCCCAGGTGAGTCTCAGCCGGTACTGGAATACAGTATGATCGGCCCCCCTTCGGCCGATGCTAACTTACACATTCCTCTTAATACAACCCGACGACTGCAATCTCGCCTTGCTATTTCCGATTGCGATCTTGCCTCGCTATTTGGTATAGGTCTGTTCAAATCGTAAGTCCCCCTTTTTTTTTTTTTTTTCTTTTTTTTTTTTTTTTATATGTATTTTCAAAAAAAAAACCGATGCTGATTTCTTCTTTTTATTTATACAATCCTGAGTTAAAGCGGACGACGGCCGTCGACCTTGTTTGGCTCCCCTCTCCCGTACAGGCTTCGATTGCCAGGAAAGACCGTTCAAGATTAGGAAAGAAGTCACCCGATCAAATACAGGTCGATCAGGCGGTGCTCCTGTTTGGCTTCATTGCTTTGAAAAGAAGCTTTGATATTCGACACAGGTTAGGCTATGCGATCCTCGTCCGACTAGTCCGTCAGTTATTTCGTCACATGATCTTCTCTATTTGTGTTTGGAGGCAGTGCTAATAAAAAAAAGCACCCCAAAAAACTTTACTCCGCTTATCGATCGGAGTTATTGTTGCCGACGAGGAAGTCTGGCCAGGGTATAAAAGGAAGGGTGTTCGCCACCTCCCTCAGCTCTCTTTCCCCAACCACCTCTGCCACTTGTGTCTCTAGTTCTATCATCCTCCTCCCACTCTTCGCCATCTGGTTCTAGGCTCTCTTTCCCCAACCACCTCTGCCTTCTTCGTCGCTGCGAGCCAAAAAAAACTTCTCATCATGTAATCTTCATATTTATCTTGCTGGTGCTAGTCCGACCGAGAGTTTCAAGCTCCTTTCATCTCCCCATTGTTCTCTAGTATCATCATCCTCCTCCAAACTCTTCGCCATCGGATTCTAGTCCTTCTCCCTCTTTTTGATGGGTTTTACTAGTATAGCCAAGAAATCCTGTAGTACTGCATGTGTTTTGTTCTTTTTTTTTTTTGCAATATATATATGTATATCCTGATGAATGTTCCTCTTATCGTTTTATGAATAGAAGTTAAAAGAAATATGAAGCTCTATAATTTACACATGAAAGCTAGTCTGTGCAGTTAGAAGAAATGCAACTCCTTATGATTATTATCTTATTATTTTGTTGGTTTTTTTTTATTTTTATTTATTTTATTTTTCAAAAGAACCCAATAAAAAATACATAATTAAAATGTCAATAGCATTTGAGCTGAGTGGATTATTTCATGCTGACATCCTACTGTAGTGTAAACTACAGTAAAATTTCTCAAATTTCTTGGGAGATTTGCAAACATCTTTCTTATACCATGACTTTCCCCCTCCCCAATAAAGATTTTGCCTTATATTCTGACTCACAAAGCCATACCTAGATGGCCAATAACCTTCCTTTAAGAAAGACTTTTCCCCAACATAACTTAGTAATTGGATAAAGTCCAAAGAGTCTGTAAGACCTCCTGGCAGTTCCATAAGCCAGTCTTGCCCTTTTCTGACCCTCTTTGGCCGGGTAGTTTCATCAAAAACAATCCTAAACCTATACGGAAGGCTAACTAGTTCCCAATAAAAATTTGCTTGATAATGGTTCTCGTTTATATAAGCAGGTTCTGTGCCCCAGGCTGCCTCTACCTCTGCTCCTTGGATCCCACTTCTTGTTTGCTCTTCATCAGTAACCTGCATGGAGCCCAATTCTTCTGCCCAATTAAATTTCTCTGTAAGCTGCACATTCCAAGGGTATTCTATTGATACCTCTGTGGTTGGTTCACTTTCCTTCTCCCTTGATTCTGAGGATGCTGATACTGATATTTCTGTACTTAATTCTTCCTGTATTATCTCCTCCTTCTCCTTACAAATGTGCAAATTTTCCAACTGTTCAATACCTTCCCACTGGCATTCAGGGACATGCTCATTCTTTTCAGAGCAGGAAATTTGATCAAGCAGCTCCCAATCCATGATTTGAAAAGAGCAGCTTTGTCTAAATGCAGGTGGTTCCTTATGCCACCCAGGGGTGTTTGGTAAGCATATTGGAATACATAGTCTTTTCCCTTCTGTATCTTCAAAACTCAGGATTTCCCCTTTTTTATTTGATGATTCTAGTCTTATGTTGTGGTCTGCTAGGAAAGGTCTACCTAAAACTGTATGTACTGATCCTTTTACTATAAAGAAATTTGCCAGGTTTTTATACCCTGGAAATACACTGATTTCCACATTTTCCGCAATCCCTATTATAGGCGTGAAGTGCCCTCCAATCCCTTTGAGTCTCATAAAAATCTCTGTAGTTACCAACCCCAATTGGCTAGCTAACTCTTCAGGAATTATGTTCATCTCTGCTCCTGTGTCTACCAATGTACGTATTTTCCTGTTGGCTAAGGTCATATCCACCATACCCACTGGACATGCATAAGTGAGGCCAATTTTCTCTTCCTCTATATCTTCTTCACATACTCCTTGTTTAAATTTGCCAATACTGATGCTTTTGTCCATAAAATCCTCATCTGCATAGGAATTTTGTAGATTTTTAAGAAACTGGGGTGCCATCTTGACAATTTCTTCCAATGTGAGTGTATAAGTTTGTTTGTAGAACTTCCTCCTCACTGATTCTGGTACTTGAGTTGACGGGGCTTCTAATGTTCTATTTTGCTCTGATATAATCTTTTTCTTAAATGGATTTATCTTTGGTTCCTTTTCCTTCAGGGGTATACTGACTTCCTCCTCTGATTCAGCTTCTTCAATCCATGCTCCTGGATAGCTTTTTCTTCTTACTGGTTTAATTGCTTCTTGGTTTGCTGGAGGCTCCTGTGACTGGCTTCCACCCACATTTTTATCTTGGATCCTTTGAGATTTCCTTATCCCAAAGCCAATATTATTCTGTAAGGAATCCTCTAAATCATGTGTCTGAGGTGGAACCCATGATCCCCACTCTTCAATCTCTGCTATTGCTGACGTTGAATCCTTTGTTTGTTGATTTACTTCCTTAGCTTTCTCCTCCTCTTTAGCCTCTTCTTGTGCAAATTTTTGTACCATTTCTCTTATAGATGCATCTTCCCGCAACACTACTGGCAGGCGGTTTGGATAATAATACACACCTTGGATCCGCAGCACTCTCCTATTTTGAAAGTCCTGTTGTAAATTTTCACAGTTTGTTACCATGTGCTTACCTTTGCAATAATAACACTCAGGAGGGGAATATCTTGGCCTGTTTTCTAAAAATCCTGGAGATGGGGGTCTGTTAAAATGAGGAGGGATCCCTTTCTTCTGACTTTCCACCATTGTGGTCAAATGTTTGACTTGCTCTTCCAAAGAAGCTTGGGCAGATACCTCCTTAGGGTCTTGTAACTTCACGTTCTTCTTAGGAGTTTCTGACTTGACAGTTTCTTCATCCTCAAAATCCAAAAGATCCAAAGCCAATTCTGTATATTCTTTCAAAGTTGGTAAGTCTGGAACAATTGGTCTCCCATCTTTGGTCTTCTTAAGTTTCTTTTTATGTGACAGTTCCCTCAGGACCTCATTTTTCAACTCCTTGGACAATGTCTTCCACAAGGGCTCCCCATTGTTTTCATTAATATTTGGGTATTCCATGCGTAAAAAATAGTCCAGCATTTCTTCATATTCCCCAATGAATTTCCGGTATTCCTGTTTGGTGTGGATTCCTCCTGAATCTTGGATTCTTTTGATAAGTTGAGTTATGGACTCTTCCTTGAATCTCCTATGTGGTGTAGCTCTTCCCCATTTCCTAATTAAATCTCTTTTTAGAACTTCCCAATCACTAGTCTCATGTCCCTCCATTAGTTCAATGGCTTTGCTTATTTTTTGGTTGGGAATGATGAAAGGTAACTGTCTTGCTAAATCTCTACTACCACAATCTTGAATGGATGCCATTTTTTCAATTCTTTTAATGAAGTCTTCTACTTCTGTTCCATCAAAATTTAGATTTGTTTTCTTTGTTTCCAGATATCCCCGCAAGGTTCCTTCTTCTGGCAATGTGATAATCCTACTCTTCTCAAACTGGGAATCTGCGGGACTGTTGGATGGTGTTTCTTGAGGAGTTCCTCTAGGAATAAAGGCTGGCCTCATCCTGGATCTGTTAATGCTGTAAGCTGCTGAATTGTCATATCCTGTTTGTGGATTAGGTGTCTCTGGGAATTCTTTTCCTGTGAACTGGGGGAATGGTGTTGACGTGGCAAAACGTGTTTGTTGTACATGTGTCCGGCTTACTTCAGGATAAGACCCTGTGGCTAGGAATTTTGATTGTACTTGTGGAGTCTCTGGAATGGGAATTTGCTGGGGTTCAGTACTCTTGCCTTTTCCTGCTATCATTTGAATCATTTCCTCCATTTTTCTAATCTTCTCCTCCATTTCATGCCTTTCTTTTTCCATTTGTTCTTCCATAAAGGTTATCCTTGATTTTTGCTCTTCATATTCTTGAAATCCTATTGTTACTGACTGTTCCTGCATCCCTGGATCTGCCATAGTGTCTTCCTTGTACCTAGTTCCAAACCAATTGTTGAATAACTTGATAAGTGCTTCCTTTTCTCTTTGAATGTGCTTTGCTGAATGTCTTGACTTTGAAGTGTGATCTTGATGAAGGTTTTCGGCCACTGTTGGGACACCAGATGTGAGAACTCCTTTTGGGACGGGGGTAGTTCTGTGAGGGGGAAATAACAGTTATAGTATTTCAGGTATGTATGAATTTATTACAACTGTTAAGGGTGGTTTGAAAGACCTGCCCCTCTATTTACTACAAGAGTTAATACAACAATTTTATTTATTGTTGTGGCTGATAACTTTCTTTTTGTTTTCTTTAAGAGAACTATTTATGTAGTAATCTCTTATCAGACAAAGATCTAATTTCAACGTACAAATAATCAGCAAATGAGATTGATGAAGGGATCAGGGAAGTAGATAGTGGATGGATTGTTACAGAAAGTTTGACAAATGGAATACAAGCCTTGGGAATTGATGAGGAACAGTATTTATATGTTTTTAGTGTTTATTTTGTTTTTATGTTTAGATGCAGTCAGAGAGAATGAGTAGATGGATGTTTTTGGTATAATGTGAACTATTCAATGTGTTATACCCTCTTCCTTAACCTTTAGTTAAAAGAGCACAATTTTCCCTTTTGTTTCTTTTGTGTATTTTAAACTGATATGAAAGATGTTGTTGTGGGTCACCTGATTAAGATCACACTATTTATATGGATGAGTAATTTTATTTAGTTTGCTAGCTAGATGATGGGGCGTGGGATCCAAGTGGGATGCTGCCGGGATGATTCTCCTTCTGGGAGGGGACAACCTCCCCTTTATATAGTAAAATGTGAGGGATTTTTGCTTGTGGGATGTCTGATTGAGGTAATTATGCTGGTGGGGTCTCTTCTTCTACGCTGCCTTCATGCATGGAGTGCATAAAGTGAGCTATTTCTGCTGGTGAGGTTATGTACTTAAGCTGTGTCATAGATCATGTGCTGCGTCTTGTGACCTAAAGTGAGCTATTTCTGCTGGTGAGGTTATGTACTTAGACTGTGCCATAGATCATGTGCTGCACCTTGTGACCTAAAGTGAGCTATTTCTGCTGGTGAGAGTATGTACTTAGACTGTGCCACAGATCATGTGCTGCGTCATGTGACCTAACACTAAACTACATACTACTTCTATATATATACTATGTACTTATTATTTACTCTAATTCTTTGTAACTGTATAACTTTTGATTTAGCCGTGCAAAACCCTAACATAAATGGGTGACTTATAGATTAAATTTACCCTAGATTTCAATTATGCACTTATATTGCTACTATTTTAGCTTCTGAAAGATAATGAAAGAATATAATCCTGCATGATACTTGAAACAGGGTTTGGAATACCACAACGCCCTTTTTTGTTGGCGTGTAGGCCCCGCACGCCAATTTTTTTTGGCGTGCGGGTCCCACACGCCAATTGTTTGGCGTGTGGGAGCGCACGCCAGGCGTGCGGGTCCCCCCTCGCTCACGTAATCGAATGGGAGGGCCCATTCGATTACGTGAGCAAGCCGGCTGACAAGGTTATGCAACCTTGTCAGCCGGGAGGACTTCCTCCCGGCACGAGGCTGTATAACCTCGTCAGCCAGGAGGACTTCCTCCCGGCTGACAAGGTTATACAACCTCGTCAGCCAGGAGGAAGTCCTCCTGGCCGACAAGGTTGTATAGCCTCGTCGGCCAGGAGGACTTCCTCCTGGCCGACAAGGTTATACAACCTCGTCGGCCAGGAGGAAGTCCTCCCGGCCGGCGAGGCTATACAACCTCGTCGGCCAGGAGGACTTCAGAGCCGCTGATGTGGCTTGTGCGCAAGTTGAAATCAGGACTGCGCCACGTGTACCCGGCAGATGGAAAACAGGTCAAAAAGATTTGGTAAATCAATATTTCCATCTAAAAAATCTGCCTTAGTGAACAACGGATAAGGGAATAAATAAATCAGGGATATTTTCCCTGAAGAGCAATAGTTACCTTTTTTACTATTCAACCAGATACAACCAGATAACTTTTGGGAGGAGAATCTCTGAAGCTTGTTATTTGGGAGGAGAAGAACTTTCCTTTCTAACAGTTTTAAATCTGGACTGCACTGCATTCCAGCCTGTGGGAAAGTCCTTCTGGGGAAAAGCCACATTCCACTGTAAATTTTTCATTGTTCATACCTATTAATCCAAGGTTTCAGATCAACATGTTGATTAGTTGTATATTGTGGAAAAAACACACGTGACAAGGATGGATACAACTTCAAGGATACCTAAGCATGTAAACCTTGTTGCTAAACGATGCTAAGAACCATTAATTATCAGATGGATACTAAGAACCATTAATTATCAGATGTGGTGCAGAAGCTGAAAATTGATGCCTGATAATTTGTGTTATATTTCAACTTCATCCTGTATTTATCATTGATCCAAATCTTTTCATCCCTTTCCTCCCAATGGCCAACCCATGTAGTGAAAACATAAAACAAAACCAATAAGTTGTTAAGATAATCTCCTTGTCATACATGTCTTGTAAAAGGCTATGCCTTTTTATTAAATGACAGCTATAACATTTGGTGCACTCCAAAACATCACATCAAGACCAATGTGACATAATGGGCCCACAATAAGATTACTTCTTCTTCTGAGTTCACCTCAGAGTACCAATAGATTTTTCAATAAAATGCCCTTTTCATCCTTCTGCCTGCTTGCTGCCTCTTTCCCTGTTTTCCCTGTCAGGTACCCCACCTTACCTTCAGCCATCAAACTGGCTAACAGTGAACTCAGAGTACCAACATGTTTCTTCTTGATGAGTAACAACAGCTTTTTAAATAAACGACCCTTTGCATTGGCATATTCTTCATTCAAACAAATACCGTCAAAAGATACAACTCAACTTGGTATCCCAGATGCTGAACAACTCAATGATTTTATGCATCAATTCAAGCATTTTATGCATCAATTCAAGCATCTGGGATACCAAGTTGAGTTGTATCTTTTGAGGGTATTTGTTTGAATGAAGAATATGCTAATCTGTTTCTGCAAAGGGTAGTTTATTTAAAAACAATCATTTTATGCATCAATTCAAGTTGGTCATGAATATAAATCCAAGTTTGGAATCAAGGGTGAAGATAAATTGATAGCTGAATGATAATGGTGATTTAGTTTGCACTTGAAAAATACACTTATTCCCCTGAGCTCTAGTAACATTATTAATACTGGGAAATTCCAAATGCTAGCTTACTGTCACACTCTGTGATTCCAAGGACTGGTATCCGTCTAGCTACACAAGGTGCAAGGCAAGAAACAATATGGAATAAGGGTTTTTTGGGTGATTTTTAATATTTTTTTTATTAATATAAAAGATATTAAAGGTTTTTAGGAGGGGCCTGCAAGCAGGGGTGGTTTAGTTCCCTCCAAAGATTATTTAAGACCTTAATAAACTGGGGCCTGCAAGCAGGGGTGGTTTAGATCCCAGTGATAATAGTGGCTGAAAAGGGCCACAACTCCTGAAGGAAAAAGACTTACTGTAGGCCTTAAGGGGAGGAGTGGGGACTTTTCAGAGGTAAACTGGACATCTTGAAGCGGTTGGAAAGGTGTGGTGGACAGCTGGCCAGAGTGGGAGTTGAGAGAAAGAGGCTTTGAGTCTTGAGGACTGATTTACTGGGCAGGACACTAGTAGGCTGGACTGGTGGAATGCTGGTTGTAAATATGATAAAGCTGGGGAATCAAAATACAGGGGGAAGAAAGGGCCTCTTAAATGCCTTTCTGGAGCCCTGAAGGCGAAACATCAAGTGTTATTTTGGCTATGGGAACACTACAAGGAAGGAGTAACCTTAGTAGAAATAATTGATGTAATTTATCAAATTATTACATGTACAGGCTGTCAATAATTACAACAGTCTGTCAGTCATCTGTAGACATCATCTGAGGGCGCTTCAAGAGCTCTTAGTTTGATGTACAATATGTATTGATCACTTGATCAATAGAATAAAAAAGAAATAATCAAATTATAATACAGAATCTTATTTCTGTTTAATTTGGTTATTTCATATATAAAGTTCTGTACCATGGGAGTTGTTGTCAAAATTGCATGGTGGGCGCTTTTAAAGCTCCCTATTCAATTATTTGACAAGCAAAACATCCTGGGAAAAGTGGCAACATTTATTATTTTCCCGTGATAAAAAGATGCTTGTCATTTATTTGTGCTTTTAGACTTGTTTGAAGTGTTCTGATGTTTTCTTTTTCCCCTGTTTCGTGTATTTCATGTTTTATGATATTATTAAACTTATACTGTATGTATTTGTATAAGTTATTAATAATACAAAGACTATAAAACAGCGTGATATTTATGTCAAATGGTATTTAATATTTTATTTATGTGTTTAAGGGATAATTACATAGTTTATTTAAGTAATTATCCCGCTTTCTGAGGACTTCTACTTATTAGAATACTCTCATATTACATATGTTTATACCTAGTAAGTATTTTAGCGCTTAGTAGGAGTATTCTTTAAGTTAATTTTATTATTAGAAGGAGTACGTTTTCTAGGGTACTTTGGCTGAGGTACCCTAGGTTATTTTACTTGCTCTTTCAGAATATGAAATAATATTCTCACTTATCTCAAAGGTTAATGAGTTATTATTTATTTTATTATTTATTTATTTATTATATTTGTTTCTAGCATTATTACTAATTAATAATGTTTCTATTTTAAAGTGTTATCTTTTTCTTATGTCTATTATAATTTATGTTGTATTATTACTTATGTAATAATGTCTCTTTCATATGTATTTTTTTATTAATTAATTATTACTTTGTTTATTGTTCTAGTCAGGTTGTCTCTGAACTAGTAGCAAGCTGACATTCCCTACCTTTAAGATGATTCTTCTAAGAATTAAAGTTTTTGTTCCTCCTGATCATTTTCTCCTTGAAACTCTCAAGTTCCTCAAGTGTATAGGACCATCAGGTATATTATTTTCAGGTAACCATTCATCTTTGTCTGCAGAAGTGTTTCTATATCTAACAAGGTAAAGTCTGGTATCTTTGCCATTAATTCTTTCTTTATTTTCTTTAAGTATTTTCAATACTTTAAGTTTATTGTTAGCCTCAGGTTCTGCTAACAAAGGTATAGGTTCTTGTACCACTATTGGCTCTTCACTGTTTCTCTGATTAAAAGGTTTCACCAAACTTACTGGGAAAACTGGGTGTTTTCTGGACAGTTCTTCACTTAATATCACTTCCACAGCATTTTTACCATGCAGTTGTTTAATAGTGAAAGGGCCTACAAAAGAAGGTTTAAGTTTCTTATTTCCTCCTAGGTTGTTAAAATTGACGGTAGATAATAACACTTTATCCCCTATACTGAAAGAAGGTTCTTTGTGGCTTTTATCCCACCTAGTTTTGTTATACTCCACTGCTTCTTGTACACATTTATTACCGTGATCATGAGTTATGTCTAACATATTTTTGAAATCAGCAGCTGTTGGGTGTACGTGTGGTGATTTGGAACTAACATGATCTTTTGGTACTCTAGGTATCCATCCTCTTTCCAAGATGTATGGTACTTCCTTAGTAGAAGAATGTTTACTACTATTATAAGCTATTTCTAAAGCCGGTAATAGGCTGACCCAATCATGAGTATATCCATCATGATTTTTGAATTCTAATCCAAATGCGCAAAATCTTCTCAGCATATCTTCCAGAGTTTGGATCATTCTTTCAGCCAATCCGTCAGTCTGAGGATGATATGCTGTTGAAAAGGCTAATTTAGTACCCAACATGTCATGTAAGTTGCGCCAAAATTCAGAAGTGAACTTGGGATCTCTATCACTGATAATAATTTTTGGTATTCCTACGTCAGACATTATTCTGTTCCAGAAAATCATGGCTACTTCCATAGCTGTATCATCTTTATGGTTTGGTATAAACCTGGCTCTCTTAGAATATCTATCTACTACAACTAAGACAGAGTTATAAGAATAAGATCCTCCTGGAGGCAGGCCTGTCACAAAGTCCATGTCTATGATTTCCCATCTAGAAGTAGGTTCTTTAATAGTTTGAAGTAATCCAAATCTCTTTCCTGTTTGTTTGTTAGATTTTTGGCAAATTATACAGCTTTTTATATATTCTGTGGTTTGGTTTTTCCAATCAACCCACCAAGCTGTGTTCTTAATTCTCTCTATAGTCCTTTCTTCTGAAAAATGGCCTGAACCTATCACGTCATGACATTCCTCTAGCATACTCTTTATTTGGGAATTATCACAAATCACTAATATGCTAGAATGTCTATGTCTGTAGTATATGAGACCATCTAGAAGTGTAAATTTTCCTTCAGAATATGGTTTATGAAGGGAACTAGGTAACCTAGCAATCAACTCAGGGGAACTATTCTGATTACTAAGGATTTCAATTAATTTGACCATTTCAGCATCTTTTTGGTAACTCTGTTCTACTAGGTCAAAATAAGCTTGATCCAAGTCACAAGCATGAATTCCCAAAATGGGAAATATATCTTCATCTTCTGGATCATATGCAGGATTGTCTGGCGTATTAGGTAAAGCCCATCTACTAAGTCCATCTGCATTCTTATGCTTAGCTCCTGCTTTGTGTACTATAGTCATATGCCCTCTATATTGCTGAATAGCAATCTGCCATCTTAACATGTGTCTGTTAGGAGTTTTCATATTCATAAGAATTTTGACTGCAGTACAATCAGTGACTACCACTACTTTGCAACCTTCCAAATAATAATGTAGTTTGTCTAGAGCCCAAACCAGAGCCAAACATTCCATCTGGCTGGCTCCATATTTCTTCTCTGTCAGTTTTATTTGTCTAGAGATGAATAAAATGGGTTTTTCTATTGGTTTGTCATCAATTTGGAACTCTTGATGTAAGGCAGCTCCTAAACCATCTAGACACGCATCAATGTATAAAATGAAAGGTAATGTATAATCTGGTTGAGCTAAAACAGGTGCTGTAGTTAGAGCTTCTTTGAGGGATTCATAATCTTTCACTCTGGCGTAAGTCATTTCAAAAATTGTGTCTTTGCTACATACTTCATACAAGCTTTTAGACATATTGGCAAATTGTTGAATGTGTTGTCTGTAATAACTGCAGAAACCAAGAAAGGATTGCATCTCAGTAATATTCTGCGGCATTGCTTTCAGCATTACAGCAGCCACTTTATTTTGATCAATAGCCAATGATAATCCTGAAACTATATGTCCCAGTGCTTTCAATTCCATAAATCCAAAATTACACTTTTTAATAGACATCTTGAGTCCAGCTTTAATAGCTGTATGAAGTACTAAATTAATTTTTTCTTCATGGGAATCCCAATTATCAGAGTATATGATTATATCATCAATGTATATCATCATCCAACATTGGCGGATAAATGACCCAAATATGGAATCCATCATTCTTTGAAAATGGGATGGAGCATTTTTTATCCCAAAAGGCATCCTCAAATACTCATATACCCCAAGATGACAAATAATCCTCATGAACTGTCTGCTTTCTACATCAATGGGAATTTGACGGAAACCTTTAAGCACGTCCATACAAGTAATATACTTTGCTTTGGATAAATTATGTAAAGAGTGATCTATCCTAGGTATGGGGTAATTATCAGCTTTAGTATAATTATTTAGAGCTCTAAAATCTCCTACCATTCTAGACTTCTCATTATGCCAAGCTATGATAACAGGTGTGGTGATCTCTACCTGTTCATTATGACCCACTTTTCTAATTACTTTTAGGTCTAGCAATTCTTTAATGTGAGTTTCTAAAGCCATCCTAGACTTTGGACTAGAGGGGTAAGGGGGTCTTCTTAAAATTGGCGGATACAGCTCGTTACAAGTCAATTCAAGTTTAATATCATGACCTTTCACATTACCTATTGGTTCTTCCGTAGTACAGAAGGCTTCCTTGTTATTATAGCATATTTTTAGTATATCTAGTTGTTGCTCATTATCTAGTTTTTCACTAATAGCAGCTTGTGAAAGATATTCTTTATTAAAAGATTCTAGTTGTGCATTCACTATCTCTTCACATTTGTTAGTAGGTGATGGTAATCTTATATTGATATTACAGATTTGGAATTTCTTCTTCCAGTCAGCTCCAATGGTGAAGTATCTGTCTTTACTTTGGAAAATATCAAACCCATACATACAGAAAGTATCATTTCCTAATATAAGATAATCACAAATGGCATCTTGTAGTACTACAAACTCAATGTTTAATCTGAGAGATCCTTTAGAATGAGGGAATATGAGAGACATGGGTATAATTCCTACAGGTTTCATGGAGGAATTACAACTACTAAACTTTGCCTTAGGTACTGGTAATAAATATTGTTTCCATTCAGGGTAGTTATTATCTAAAAATTCAACACTTGTACAGGAACAGAAGGCGCCAATATCTAGAAGTACCTTCAATTGTTTATCATTAAATATTACTGTAGAGTAGCTTGTTTTCCCTAGAGTATAATTCATTCCAGAATCAGGTTTATTGGTAAGCAATTTGGCATCAGAAATGTGTCCTACATCCAGAGATTCATCCCATTTTTGAGGAAGGTGTGATTCACCATGTATCTCATTAATAGAAATGGGGTCTCCTATGTCAGCCTGGATTACAACAATTCTATGTTCTCTGTCATCTTCTGATTCTGGATCATAATAAGAAGATATATTTTGTTCTATTGAAACTATGTTGAATTCATTTTGAGAAACTGTATCATCTTCATTATCATCAGATTCTACTTGGACATTATTTATCTTTTTACGGGGTTTGGTACAATCAGGCTTTTTGTGGCCTATTTCTCCACAGTTGTAACATTCAGGTATCTTAGTCTTTTTGGTAAAAGTGAGGGCTAATTTATCTTTAGAATCATCTTTATTCTCATAATTATTTCTATCAAAATTGTTCACTTTCTTGTTAAGGCCTTTCAGTTCTACAACTTCTTCCATAACAGCAATAAGGTATGCAAAATCATGAGTTCCTTCTTTCATTCTACATCTCACAGAATGTTGGAAGTTACCTCTACATTGGCGTAGAAGTTTCTCTACTACTTCTTGACTAGTAGGATTATCATATATACAATCAATTCTTTTTTTCTGTTTTACACACCATCTATGAGGGGTATGTTTTTGAGGATCAAAATAATCAGTTTCATATAATTTACACATTTTTTCCTCCCACATTCTGGTACCAAATTTGGCTTTGATAAGTTGTTTCCAAGTGTCCCATGTTTGTAAGCCAATTTGTTCCTGCGTGGCTACATGCCATTCTTGGGCTACTCCTTCAAATAATCTGGGTAACCTAGTGGTTATGAGATCTTCTACACCGCCATAAGTTGTAATAATGTGGTCAATGTACCTGATGAAACTAATGTGGTCATATTCTCCTTGCCCAGAGAATTTAGGCCAATCAACTAATGGGGGCATTAGTTTATTGATGGTAGCTAAATCTAAGCTGTGATTAACCACAGTGGTATTCTTAGAATGTTCTCTTTTGTTATTCTCATCAATACTTCTCATAAAGGGATTGTTAAATTTAGGGATATTATCAGGAGAATTATGAGATTTTTTAGGCGTCACAAATTCTTTAGTAATGATATTATGATTCTGATTAATTTTAATATCTCTCAAATCATTTTTAATCATATGGATCTCAGAGTTAAAGTGATTAGTCAATTGACTAATTGAAGTATTAATATGATCTATATTACTATTCACATTCACATTCATTTGTATTAACAAATCTTTTATTTCATCTAAAGAATCACTTCTAGTGTCTTTACTTTTTTCTTTGATAATATCTTGTTTAATTGTAGAGGCCAAATAATCTACATTACCATTGGATACCTCTTCCAGTCTCTGAATTCTTTCATTTAATAATTCATTATTTACTTTATTATTTTCAGATATGTTCGAAATTTCTTCTTTAATGTCTTTAAAAATACTGCTCTCACTTAGGTCAAGGGGCAATTGTGTTAATGTTTTTATTAAGGAAGAAAATCTTGAATTCATTTCATTGTTATTCATAGCAGAAGACTTTGCAATTCTATGTACAACGTTATTGTAATTTACTTCGAAATTACTATCCAGGTTAGTTAGATTATTATTTACAACATCTAAACTATCTAATATTGCTTTGAAATAGGTAATATTATCTAGTCGGTGTTGTCGTACAGCCCCTTGGCTGCCTGAATCATCTCTGATATCTCTTTCCATTTTCTGGGGTTGTTGTACGCTCGTCGTTGGTCTGAATTTGTTTCTTTCTTTGCTTTGCCTCGATATTTCTCGGATGGGTTGGGAGGGAACTGGAGGCGTTTCTCGGTCCAAGGATTCCAACCCTGTACGTACCCTTCTATCTCTTTGTTCGGGATTAGCTTTTGTAAAGCTTTCTGAGATTCCTGAGCCTCGGTGAACAACTGCCGTAACGGAGTCAGATCTTCGGCTTTGGCGGCTTCGTTGCATTGTTTCCACAAAGCAATGTGTTGTCGCACGAGAACCTTGATTTTCTCTGCTGGAGATAATTCGATGATTTCCTTTGATTGCTTGAGGATTTCTATCTCCGGTGTCTTGAGGGGTACGGGGGTAGCCGCCGACAAAGTCGATGGAGGATCTATCTCCATTGCTACGCTTGTTGCTACCGTCTCCATCGGAGTCTTTCTTGGGACCTTCTTGAACTGCATGTTCTTGATTCGGTCCTGTAGTTCGGCTTCTTCTGGTGACGCGTCTGGTGTAGGGGAGAGGTCCTGCGAGAGAAGGTCGGTTTGATCTGGTAGACATATTGAAGAAATTGGTAAGTATTTTATTTTATCTATTTTTCTTTATTTATTTTATTTGTTTTTATTTTTTATAACTTTTTACAAAGAGAAATGAATAAGAATTACAAACCGGTATTGATATTATCCTCGACTATGGGGACGGCTTCCATTGTTTCAACAATCGAGGAAGTAGTGACTTCCGGTACGGTGTTAGAACTATTGTTATTCACTATAAAGAAAGTTCGATCAGTTTTTTTTTCTTTTTATTTTATTTTTATTTTCATTTTTTTAGGAAAGTTTCACTTACTTCTAGCTTGTTTTCTTGGTTTTTTATCTTCTCGGTACTCTCTGAAGAGTTGGTTGACGAGTAAAGCAGTTTCAAGGTCCTTTTCTTGTTGAATTTGTAAGTGATGGGTTGCAATCTGTAATTGTTCTTCCCTTGTAAGTAGTTCCCAAGGATGCGGAACGTAGCGCGCTAGAGATTCTTCTTTTCTGAGTTTCAAGTATTTCAAGTAATATCTGATCAGCTTGTCGTTTTCTTTCAAGTTCACTAGAAAAAAATGGATCAAGAAAAATAAATAAAAATTTATATGAGTATATCAGACTGAAGTAACAATTTAGAGAACATAAAATTTTTAGATTTTTTTCGAATTTTTATAAGATATTTTTATGATTTTTATATAATTTTTATTATACTTTTTATATGTAAAAATATAATAAAAATTATATGATTTTTGAGAGAATTTTTCGAATTTCAAGCAGTATTTATTCCAGGAATATGGGGAATAAAAGAGATGGTGGTTTGGTGAGAGATAAGGGATATTTTTACTATAAAAATAGTTAGTAGGAAAGGTGAGGAATGTTTTATCAGAGATAAAAGAGGTTTATTCCCGGCCAGACCCCCAATTGTCACGCTCTTTGATGCCAAGGACTGATAAACTTCTAGCTACACAAGGTGCAAGACTCAAAATAATATGGAATAAATTATTTTAGAGGATTTTAATCTTTGTATTAATATTAAAAGATTATAAATTTAATTGGGAGGGGCCTGCAAGCAGGGGTGTTTTGGGTGCCCTCCAAAGGTGTTCGTGATAATGCACAGGAACTTTGTAACCTTTTACACTGGGGCCTGCAAGCAGGGGTGTTTAAGTGCCCAGTAAAAATAGTGGCTAAGAAAGGGCCACAACTCCTAGTGAAACAAGACTTACTGTAGGCTTTAAGAGGAGGAGGGGGGGCTTTCTTAAGGTAAAATGGACAGCTGGAAGCGGTTGGAAAGGTGGGCTTGATGACTGGACAGAGTTGGGTTTGAGGAAAAGAGGCTTTGAAGTCTTGAGGACTGATTTACTGGGCAGGACACTAGTAAGCTGGACTGGTGGAATGCTGATGGTAAATATGATAAAGCTGGGGAATCAAAATACAGGGGGAAGAAAGGGCCTCTTAAATGCCTTTCTGGAGCCCTGATGGCGAAACACCAAGTGGTATTTTGGCTATGGGAATACTACAAGGAAGGAGTTATCCTTAGTAGAAATAAATGATGTAATTTATCAAATTATTACATGTACATGCTGTCCATAATTGATACAGTCTGTCAGTCATCTGTAGACATCATCTGAGGGCGCTTCAAGAGCTCCTAGTTTTATGTACAACATGTATTGATCCCTTGATCAATAGAATAAAAAAGAAATAATCGAATTACAATACAGAATCTTATTTCTGTTTAATTTGGTTATTTCATATGTAAGGTTCTGTACCATGAGAGTTCTTGTCATACTTGCATGGAGGGCGCTTGTACAGCTCTCCATTCAATTATTTGACAAGCAAACAGCATGGGAAAAGTGTCAACATTTATTATTTTCCCATGATTAAATAAGCTTGTCATTTAGTTTAATTGTACAAGTTCTTTTAGACTTGTTTGAAGTATTCTGATGTTTCGTTTATCCCCTGTTTCGTTTCTTCCATGTATTATGATACTATTTAACTTATACTGTATGTATTTGTGTAAGTTAATAATAATACAAAGACTATAAAACAGAGTGATATTTATGTCAAATGTTATTTAATATTTTATTTATGTGTTTAAAGGATAATTACATAGTTTATTTAAGTAATTATCCCGTATTTTGAGAACTTCTACTTATTAGAATACTATCATATTACATATGTTTATACCTAGTAAGTATTTTAGCGCTTAGTAGGAGTATTCTTTAAGTTAATTTTATTATTAGAAGGAGTAAGTTTTCTAGGGTACTTTGGCTGAGGTACCCTAGGTTATTTTACTTGCTCTTTCAGAATATGAAATAATATTCTCACTTATCTCAAAGTTTAATGAGTTATTATTTATTTTATTATTTATTTATTTATTATATTTGTTTCTAGCATTATTACTAATTAATAATGTTTCTATTTTAAAGTGTTATCTTTTTCTTATGTTTATTATAATTTATGTTGTATTATTACTTATGTAATAATGTCTCTCTCATATGTATTTTTTTATTAATTAATTATTACTTTATTTATTGTTCTAGTCAGGTTGCCTCTGAACTAGTAGCAAGCTGACAGCCCCGCACGCCAAGTGTTTGGCGTGCGCTCCCACACGCCAAACAATTGGCGTGTGGGAGCGCACGCCAAGCAATTGGCGTGCGGGTCCCACACGCCAATTGTTTGGCGTGTGGGGTGATCCCGCTCACGTAATCAAATGGGAGGGCCCATTCGATTACGTGATCAAGCCGGCTGACAAGGTTAATATACAACCTCGTCAGCCGGGAGGAAGTCCTCCCGGCCGACGAGGCTATACAACCTTGTTGGCCAGGAGGAAGTCCTCCTGGCCGACGCGGTTGTATAGCCTCGTTGGCCGGGAGGACTTCCTCCCGGCTGACGAGGTTATACAACCTTGTCAGCCAGGAGGAAGTCCTCCTGGCCGACGAGGTTGTATAGCCTTGTTGGCCGGGAGGACTTCCTCCTGGCCAACGAGGTTATACAACCTCGTCGGCCAGGAGGAAGTCCTCCTGGCTGACGAGGTTGTATAACCTTGTCAGCCGGGAGGACTTCCTCCCGGCCGACAAGGCTGTACAACCTCGTCGGCCAGGAGGACTTCCTCCTGGCTGACAAGGCTGTATAACCTCGTCAGCCGGGAGGAAGTCCTCCCGGCCGACAAGGCTGTACAACCGCGTCGGCCAGGAGGACTTCCTCCTGGCCGACGAGGTTGTATAGCCTTGTTGGCCAGGAGGACTTCCTCCCGGCTGACGAGGTTGTATAACCTCGACGGCCAGGAGGAAGTCCTCCCGGCCGAACAGGCTATACAACCTCTTCGGCCAGGAGGACTTCCTCCTGGCTGACGAGGTTGTATAACCTCGTCAGCCGGGAGGAAGTCCTCCCGGCCGACGAGGTTATACAGCCTCGTGCCGGGAGGAAGTCCTCCCGGCTGACGAGGTTGTATAACCTCGTCAGCCGGCCCGCTCACGTAATCGAATGGGCCCTCCCATTTGATTACGTGAGCGAGGAGGGACCCGCACGCCAACAAAATTTGGTGTGCGGGGCCCACACGCCAAAAGCAATTGGCGTGTGGGAACCACACACCATTTTTGGCGTTTGGGTCTCACACGCCAATTTATTTTGGCGTGTAGACCCTACACACCAATTTTTTTTGGCGTGTAGGCCCCGCACACCAAAAAAAAGTGGTGTGCGGGTTGGCGTTGGCGTGCGCCGTTGGCGTGCGTTTATCAACGCCCATCCTCCGGCAACAATTTGGCAAGCTTTTCCAATCCCATGGCCAGGCACAAGTTGAATCGTCCAAAGGCCAATGGAACCCAGCAGATCCAAAGATTATTGAATGACCAAGAAGACACAGCTGCTTTATATTGCCTCCAGAATTTCGTGCAATCAGGGCGCCAATATGCTCAACCGACTGAGCCTCTTACCGGGAATTCAATGTTTGAGCATCGCAATGATACATTTCAAGATCCAGAAGACCCAAACAATATACTACCTGGCCTAGAAGATGATGCAGACGACGACACTGATGGCGAGTGCGCAAACTGGGTCACCTTGGATGAAGCTGAACCTGATGCAAGTGATTTATTGGTCCAAGCCAGCAACACAAGATATTGCCAGCGCCGCGGGCTCATAAGTTCAATTGGAATGTGCTTCTTTATCAACTTCATCCAGTTTATATGATTCTAAAAATTCTGACGAAAAATTGGTTGGGTTCAAACTCCTACAATGACACTTCTCTACAATGTCTGTGTGGACCGCAATCCAAATTTCATTGGAATGTAGACCTGGTTTATATTCATGGTTTGTTCCCTTTGCTTATGAATGGTATTTACTATTTCAATGAATAATATTGATTTTTTGTTTGAATTGACATTATTGGTCATCATTTTTACCTTCCTGCAATTAAATATATTGAAAAAGCCAAGGAAAGCATCAGATTCTGTAGCTGTACACTCAATGGTATTCACCTTGCTAGGCTTGGTTACTTGGCAGGCTCGCCTGTAAATCCCCAGACAGCGCTCTCTCTACCGCTTCTCATTTTCCACAACCATTTGTGGAATAACTGTCATGTAGGAGCCTTACCCTTTACATTGGCCAAGGGCTACTGTAAGCATCAACACCATTTGGGGAAGATAACATGAGTAGTTTGTGATTCCTTTGAGTTCCTGAGCCATGACCAACCACTTCTTCCAAATGAGCAACAAACGGCCAACATTGCCTGCCTTCAGTGATTGTTTGGCTTCAAAAATAGCTGAGAAATCATGCATAAGCAACATAGTATTCCTGAGCTTTGTGATAGAATTCAGGCATTTATTGCTAAAAATAGAACCAGACTAAAAGAAAAAAAAGTTAGAATGATTGAAAGTTAATAAATTAGAGGTTTACCACTCAAGAGTTAAGCTAATGTAAAAGAGACAACCAAAGACACAGGAGTAGGTGATTCACAATGCTAAAGAAATGGGTGTTTGGTGTGTTTTCATGCCCCCGCCAACCCAAATTGGTGGGTTTGGCGGGAACGCCAATGCCCGTTGGTGTGGTTCCAGTTTGGCATGCGTGTGAAACATGCCAATGGCAATTGGTGTGCTTCACAAGCACGCAAATTGCCATTGACGTGCCTCTTGGCTGCCCACCTGCACGCCAATGGATGTGCGGGTGGCCGCACGCCCTGGCCTATGGCCTATGGGAGACTGTAAAGTCTCCCATAGGCCATAGGCCAAGGATACACACATACCATAGTATTTGTGGATCCCTGACATCAGAAAAGTGTTGAACTTCAACACATTACTGCTATCATGGCCTGCCGCCAGGGAGGAGCTCCTCCCCAGCCATGAGTCTCTAAAACCTCATTGCTGGGGAGGAGATCCTCCCCGGCCATGAGGTCATACAACCTCATGGCTGGGGAGGAACTCCTCCCCAACAAGGAACTCCTCCCTGAAAATGAGGTTATACAACCTCATTGTTGGGGAGGAGATCCTCCCCAGAAATGAGGTTATACAACCTCATGGCCAGGGAGGAACTCCTCCCCAGCAATGAGGTTATACAACCTCATTTTTGGGGAGGAGCTCCTTCCCAGAAATGAGGTTGTGTAACCTCATGGCCGGGGAGGAACTCCTCCCTGACGATGAGGTTATACAACCTCATTGTTGGGGAGGATCTCCTCCCCAACAATGAGGTTGTATAACCTCATTGTCAGGGAGGAGTTCCTCCCCGGCCATGAGGTTACACAACCTCATTTCTGGGAAGGAGCTCCTCCCCAAAAATGAGGTTGTATAACACATGGCTGCGGAGGATCTCCTCCCCGGCAATGAGGTTGTAGAGCCTCATTGCCGGGGAGGAGTTCCTCCCTGGCACTGAGGTTATACAACCTCATCAAGGCTGTATAACCGGCCTATTGGCCTATGGGAGGCTGTATAAGTCTCCCATAGGCTATAGGCCCGGGCGTGCGGGCCCACCTGCATGTATATTGGCGCGCGGGTGGGCCGTCAACAAGTGCTTTTAAAGCACGCCAATTGCCATTGGTGTGTTTCACACGCATGCCAAGGGATTGGCACTTGGCGTGCCTTGAAACACGCCAAAGGGCATTGGTGTGCCCGCCAAAACTGCCAATTTGGGTTGGCGGGGGTTTCAAAACACACCAAACACCCTTGGCCTGGGCCTGCATTTATCAAGCCCCTAAAGAAATAGGTTAAAGAAGAAAGATGAAAAAGATCAGTCAATGTGGTTTGAGGTAGCAAAGTGGTGTGGTTTAAGTTTTCTCACCAATACAGCCTAAGTATTTTTAGAGAGAATAAGAAAGTAGAGAAGAGAGAACAAGAGAAGTGTAGATGATAGAGGAAGTTGATGAAGTTGAGGAAGTTGTTGAGGAAGTCAAGGAAGGTGAGATAATGGTGAGGGATTGAGAATGTAGATGAAGAAAGAGAAGTGTGGATGATAGAAGGGTAGTAGATGATGATAGAAGAGTTGATGAAGTCGATAAAAGTAAGGGATTGAGGAAGTAGTTGACAGATAGGATAGTGATGAGTTGTTTATAGTATGTAGAGGAAGTTAGATGAAGTCAAGAAGAAATAAGATATGATGTAGAGGGATTGTGTATGATGAGGATGTAGAGGAAATTGATGGAGATTAAAGTTGACAAAGTCAATAATAGGGAAGGAAGTAGATGACAACAAATGAAGATGTAGAAGGAATTAAGTTTTCAGAGATGAGTTGAGTTTTGATGAACTGATTTAAGTAGTATGAATAAGATAGAGTTTCACAGACATGTCAGATACAGGAAATATTTCAACAATTTGACCTGTCATCCTGCATGCTTGCTGCTGACCAAGCTTGCAGAGAGAAAAACCAAGTGGAGCAATCTTCAACTATTGAGTTCCAGACATTGGTTGGAATGGTAGGTGGATTGTGGCTGGTTGTGTTGGTGTTTGTTCTAATGATAACTTTGAATAAAATATATCCAACATGAAGTCAGAAAATGGACAGAGAGCCATTCCAAACATTCTAGACTCGCCTTAGACAGTAATACAAATTAGCCTCAAAAACTCACTCCATTTGAATAATCATCAAGGTGAAATAATTTTTTTGTATTGCTTTTTTGCAGGGGAAGCCAAGGGCTTCTAATTGTTGCCAAACACCACAATTCCTTGTGTCTTCTGGATTCAAAGTGATGAGTGAAAATATTTGAGCCAACATTTCATAGGGTATGCAAGGCCCCCAGCTGGAAAAATATGTTTTCCAGACGGTTCTCAGGCACCAAACTTGGAAAGCGTTTAAATCTCAGACAATTAAAGTTCTGAACAGTCCCCAAGTCATCATCCATGGGCTGGATACGGCTAAAGAATTCATTAGTTGATAATCCACATTGATTAATTATTGATTGGAGGACCTGGGCCATTCCTTTGGCCAAATTATCAGATGCGGTCATCAGCTTCAACATAAGCAGTTCTGGCCTCTCGGGGATGATTGGGTCCAACGGATATGGCTTGGTTGGGATTGCCAATTATTTATTGCCAGGAAGAGCAATGTACTCTTCAAGCACCTTTGCAATCTGACTCTTGACCACTGATTCCTCATACTTTTGCTTGGATGAGGATGGTAGAAACATATGAGGCTGTATTTCCATAGCTTTGGCAGATTTCATGGCCTCATGGAACACATTTAAATCCAGTTCAGCCGGGTCTAAGGTATCTAGAAGTTCCTTTCTTTCAAGGTGTATATATCCCCAGGTTGAAACATATGAGAATGAATACCAACCAATGGCTAATGAACATGTTGCTCCATTTCTATGTTGTCAATGCAGATAGTTGGGGCAAAATTTAATCCTGAGTGCAATTTCATGGCATACCAAATAGCCCTTTCACCTTTGGTAGTCAAGGTTCTCAAAGGTGCCATAGCTGTGCTCTGTGATTATGCAAGCCCAAGATAGTTCAAGTACTCATAGACATGTTTGGAAACACCGCAAGAAAAAAAACCTAACAGAATTGTTGAGCTGGAGTGCATTTTTACGTCAGTTCTGTGTAAAGGCCAACATGGAACATATGGTAGTAAACACCTTCCAAAGTCAAAGTCATAAAAATGACACAGAAGACACATCAGCTCAATGCACCTGAGAAGAAGCAAGCTCTAAAATCTAACCCTGGAGGCACAGTGATAGCCAAGTTCCTGTCCATGAGCTTGTTTGTAAGTTGTCCCAGTGGATACTTCAGGTGACTTGGGATTCTCAGCATCTTGGGAAGTGGTGACCTCCTCTTCTTGACCTGGACCTTGTAAATTCAACATTCTCATCAATAGATTATAGATGAAAGGCATTTTGGAGTGGGTGAGTAGCTTGTCCTTCTTGCCCATCTCTTCAGCAGTAAAGAAGGATTTTTTAACATTTCCTGCACTGTGGAAACGGCCCTAAGGGTACATCCCTCTTGTTGGTACCTGATTGCTGGCAATGTCAATGGCCTGAGGTAGAATGAAGCATACTTTTATGTAACTGAAGGGATGTTGTTTGGAACAATCTAAATCTAACACATACCTCATGTAGGATAAACCTAGACCATGCCTTGCATCCAAAATTGGTCCAGTTAATCACCTGGCGCAAGGATCTCACAAGCTCCATTGTTGAATTAATTCCAGTGGACTGAGCCCAATAACGGCGCAAGTAGGCTATCTCAGAGCTACCTGACTCAATGTAATGTTGCATGAACTGTTTGGGTGTCATAACAGTAGGTGGAGTGCGCAATTCTTGGCAGATTCTGAGGATCTTTTGTTCTGTGGTTGTGGGTTCCATATCCATTGGAGAGATTGACCAATAATTAATAATAAAACACAGATCTGAAATTGTGCGCCAGGGTCACACAATTTCAGATCTGTGTTTCTGAGGACAGACATGTCTACAAGAACCACTACTCATAGGCTCTGAGCCTAATGTTTCAAAATATGCAAACGCTGTCTCAAGTACACCTGATTGTCCTCCAAACAAGACCTTCCTTGAAAATGGATACATTATAAATCAACTGTGTTATTCTAAATTACTAATCAGTATGCTAGTGCATCTTATGATACTTGGTTTCATGATGGCTATCTCATGATCATGTTTCATAATGCCATTGTTTTCAGGTCACAGAGCTCAATGAGAGTGTTTGATGAGCCAATTATTATGAACCCAGTATGTATATTGGAATCAGAATGCAGTACAGCTATACAGCTGCTGATACATAAATTATGTATCTAGCTCTCCCAACTTGAGACGTCAAACCGGCTCGGAAGCCAAATTTCTTGCTGGTCTAGGATGCCAAAGGGAGCTTGAGTTTTTAACGCAGGATGGCAAGATGTAGGCCTTTTCAATGGCTCCACCGGCCTAGGAATTCAGTAGAATAGGGATAGGGCACTGCCAGCATAATTGCCTAGGTTGAGTTCATCCCAGTTAAACTAGGATGCAAAAAAACCAATTTAAAGTAGGTTGACCTCAACCAATGAAATATAAAACCAAGGGGGGTCCCTTGGATTTATATTTCATCAGTTGATTTCAACCAAGTTTAAATTGGTTGAGTGCATCCCAGTTTAACTGGGATGACTTCATCCTAGGCAATTATGCTGGCAGTGGGGGAGAAACACAGGCAGAATTCACCCACCAAAAAGGTGAAACTGCCCATGCCAGAATTCAGGCTTTAGTCACAAGCCCCTCTTCCAGAGGCTTGCTTTGCAAGGCGCCAATGGTGCGCCGGTTCCCCGGCCCCTGGAACAAGGGGGTTGTGTTAAGCTAGCCCCAGATTGTGGTTTAACTTTTTTCAGGCAAAAAACAAAAAAACAAAAAAAAAAAAAAAAAAAAAACAAAAAAACAAAAAAACAAAAAAACAAAAAAACAAAAAAACAAAAACAAAAAAACAAAAAAAAAAAAAAAAAACAAAAAAACAAAAAAACAAAAAAACAAAAAAAACAAAAAAACAAAAAAAAAAAAAACAAAAAACAAAAAAACAAAAAAAAAAAAAACAAAAAAAAAAAAACAAAAAAACAAAAAACAAAAAAACAAAAAACAAAAAAAACAAAAAAACAAAAACAAAAAAACAAAAAAAACAAAAAACAAAAAAACAAAAAAACAAAAAAAACAAAAAACAAAAAAACAAAAAAACAAAAAAAAAAAAACAAAAAACAAAAAACAAAAAAACAAAAAACAAAAAAACAAAAAAACAAAAAAAACAAAAAAACAAAAAAACAAAGAAAAAAAACAAAGAAAAAAAAAAACAAAAAACAAAAAACAAAAACAAAAAACAAAAAACAAAAAAACAAAAAAAAAAAAAACAAAGAAACAAAGAAACAAAAACAAAAAAAAGAAAAAAAGAACAAAAAACAAAGAAACAAAGAAACAAATAACAAAGAAACAAAAAAACAAAAACAAAGAAACAAAAAAAACAAAAAAAAAGAAACAAAAAACAAGAAACAAAGAAACAAAAAAAAAAAAAACAAAGAAAAAGAAACAAAAAACAAAAACAAAGAAACAAAGAAACAAAGAAACAAAGAAACAAAGAACAAAGAAACAAAGAAACAAAAAACAAAAACAAAGAAACAAAGAAACAAAGAAACAAAGAAACAAGAAACAAAGAACAAAAACAAAAAACAAAGAAACAAATAAACAAGAAACAAAACAAACAAAAACAAAGAAACAAAGAAACAAAGAACAAAGAAACAAAAAACAAAGAAAAAAACAAAAACAAGAAACAAAAACAAGAAACAAAGAAACAAGAAACAAAGAAACAAAGAACAAATAAACAACAAAGAAACAAAGAAACAAAAACAAAGAAACAAAGAAACAATAAACAAAGAAAAATAAACAAAGAAACAGAAACAAAGAAACAAATAGTTTAAGCAAATTTATTCAAAATCAAACTTAATTTTTTCAGTTCTTTTGTGCCAATAATTCATTTCCTAATTTTAAATTACTTTTTCTTAAAAAATGAGCCATCAGCTCATTAAAAAACCTGGAAAAATTCAGGAAGGGGCAGGAAAAACCAAATATCAACACTGAAAAACCAGTTACATTTATTAACCCCCTACATTTGCATTTTTTGTCAATACCTCCCTGTGTCAGAATTGGGTAATTTGTGCACCTGCTACAATCCTTAGCTTTGAGGGCTTTTTCTCAGGTCACCTCTGGAATCACCCCTTGTTTCCCATTACCTGTCATCACTGGTAGGCCTCTGTCCTACCATTGAAAGTTGAAAGGGAAACATTTGAAAGGAGTATCACCAGCACAAGGCCATCCAATTTGAGATGTTATGAATCACCAAGGGCAAGGGCTATTGGTTTCTTATCTAATAAATACACCCCTTCCAAATGTTGAAGTTTTTCAGCATGTATTAGCTCTAGACTTCCCACAGTTATCCATGTAGTAAAGTATCATCCACAAACTACAGCTGATTTAATGAGCCATTTGCAGTTTCACTGTACACTAATAAACACATCCCCCACTTGATTTACTGTTATTGCCTGGATTGCTGTCTTTGAAGCTTGCTATGTATTAAATTAAAGAGAAGATGTGAAAGCACTCCAATACCTCCCCACAGCATTGGTTATAAAGATTAAGATTAAGATTCTCATACTAATTGCCCTTTTAGTTCACATCTTACTCAACATCTCATATATTATGTATTCATCCTTCCATCTACCTACAATCTTATTTATTGGAACCGGGTGTCGCACTCTTGTGTCAGGAGGCCCGGAGCGCAACCTTCAAACAAGCGGTCTCAATCGGCGATCAATTCACTGACACTCCAGTCTTCATAGCTTCCATCGGGGAGATATCTACGAACTATCAGGGGGATCTTGCGTTGACTGAGTTCTTTCATTGCGATCTCTAGGGGATCTGATTCACCGTCGAGAGGGACTAAGACTGGTGCATTCATACTATCGAGGAGAGTTCGAGCAGATAATCAATGAAAGGTCAGCTTGCTTGACCCAAGGGAGGTATTGGGCTTAAACCATACCTGATCTGTAGGGCTCGAGTGCCCAGTATCCGAGCTCGTTCGTACTTAGTCATGTATGGTGTTGTCGTCCGGACCTTATTGGGTTGTCCAGCTAAAGCACCTTCTCCACTAGCAATATTCCAGGGGAAAATCCACTCATCTGTATCAGCGTTCATGATTCCGACTCGCGATTCCGTAAGAAAAAAAACTTCATTTCAAGTGAGATGAATGATTCACGAACGGCATTCCACTGTGGACGATCCCTTGAGGATTAGCTGCATTATCTCCACCTTCAACATGTCCGTTCATGTCTCCATTTGCCTCTTCTTCTAATTGCTGCCCGTCTTCGGCACCATACTCTTCCTCTGACCCTGCGAAATCTTGAATTTCGCCAAAGTCACTAGATCCCAGCCCAAACAATCCATTTTATCATCAACCAAATTAACAAATGAAGAGGGGAGAGACGACTTACCCGCCATTCCCATAGTCATCCCCAGCGTCTGACATCCTATTCTATTATTCACGAGTACTTGAATCGAAATTGATAGAATGAAGCTTGCGGTTTTTGCGGACTTTTTACTTTGTTGTTGCGCCGCAGGGTAAAATTTTATCTGCCCCCGACAATTTACTTCTCCCCGATAGTGATCTTGGGTCTGACCCGCCGCACGGGGCCCCCGTGAGTCGAGTTATCTACATCCGCCCAGCAAATATTTAATAAACACCAATTCCATCACTCGAGTCAACAAAACCAACCAGCACCAGATGAGCAACTCACATCCACTCCAATCGAACAACGATAACATCAGCCAGCCGAGCTCATCAAAAACAAATGCCTCGCAATTACCCTCGTCCACTTCGGCTAGCACTCTGACCGAGTTGAGTGATCGAACACGAGTGCTTCTCCAAACTCTCCATCAATAAACTAAACTCGAATCTTCCTCCTCAAATAATTTTGGCACAGTGGTTTCGCGCACGCCGCACTCAAGAAATTCAAACTGGTCTTTTTGGGTGAACAGTCGGGTGAGTGTGATACATGATGCGCACACAGAAATTTGGATTTGAAAGCCCCGGATGAGCTTACCGAAGATAGTTGTTCGGTTAAAAACGGTATATCTAGTTGGGAAGACCTCACTCATCACTCGGTTCATGTACGATACCTTTGATAACACCTATCAGGCGACGATCGGCATCGACTTTCTGAGCAAAACGATGTACCTTGAAGACCGTACCGTTCGACTACAACTCTGGGATACAGCTGGTCAGGAGAGGTACCCCGAAAAAAAATACACCATACCCCTTGAAGAACTGCTCAAAAGGATCTCGCTCAAACTTCCTCTCTCTTTTTTCTCCCCTGTGCTTCTGAAAATTATAGGTTCCGCTCACTAATACCTTCGTATATTCGTGACTCGTCGGTAGCCGTGGTGGTCTATGATGTCACTAGTACCTCGCAGTTTTACTATCTACCCTTCCACAATCAACCCGATCCAGTACTCAAGTGGGTCGTAATACTCACTGCACCCCCTTTTTTACAGATCGGGCATCCTTTATTAACACTTCTCGGTGGGTTGATGATGTGCGAGCTGAGAGGGGAAATCATGTGATCATTGTCCTGGTGGGTAACAAAACAGACCTGGGAGATAAACGGTAAGTGAATCTTTTCAAAAGATTGAAGAGGAGTTATGCTGTTGGATGAAAACGGTTCGGGTGACTTATCTGATTGTCGATCTAGTCAAGTCTCCACAGAGGAAGCCGAGCGTAAATCAAAGGAGCTCGATGTTATGTTTATCGAAACCTCTGCCAAGGCTGGTCATAACGTCAAGACTCTCTTCAAGAAGATCGCACAGGCCCTACCCGGAATGGATACCACATCTCAGGCCAACACCCCCTCAAACCAGAGTCCGTTTCCTCTCTCTCTCCATCTCTCTCTCCCGTCCCTTATAGTAGGTTCAATAATTAAGTTCATCTCACTTTTTTTCACAGCCATCGATGTTTCAGTCTCTCCAACTACAAATGATCAACAGACCGGCTGTGCTTGTTAAAATCATGTAAGAAGAACACTGCCACCATCGCTTAGAAAAACAAAACAAGCCATGTCCTACGTTTGGTCCTCTGACTTTGTTCGCCTCCTTTAACCTCTAACTCGTTGAATCTTCTGGGTTAAATTGGTACATATTTGACAACTTTGCTCTAGGATGTTTTGAATACTCTTTTCCACTTCTTTGCTTCGCCCCAAAGCTTTTCGAAAATTTAATACTTCCTTGTTGATCTTTGGTCTTCCATTCCCTTCAGAATAGGATTTCAATTTGGCCGTTTTTAAATGTTGACTTATATTTCTTCTTTTTTTGATAGTACTAGTAGTACCTCTTCTTGCCCCTTGGTCACAGGATTTTCTTTTCTTTTCTTATACATGGCCCTGTTTGGCAGCGTCATAAGTATAGGTGTAACACTGCACAGTTAATTGAATGAAAAAAACCACTCAAAACTTAGCATGCAGTGTTTTTCAATAGGAAAAGGGTCCAGGGAGCTACATCTTTCATAATCATCTCACAATGGAAGCGTCAGACCATCTATAGTACTTGTATCAATGACTTTTTTCTGTAGATGTGGCCACTGCAGATTAAGATTATTCCTGCCACATGTGTCATTGCTAAGCCTCAAATTCTGTGTGTTGAAAACATTCCAAATCACATGACGTATTGAGTGGTCACATACTCCTCAAGACCACATTGTATTTCAAAATGGGGGTTGAGAATTGAACATATACTTGTCAAGGTTACAGAGCAACCATCCAAATACTATAACTTGAATACTCTGGGCTGAAGACCAATAAACCACATATAGGGCTGAAGAACAATAAATCACATATAAACATACCCGCCTCTTTGGGCTGTAAAAGATAATTGAGCTGTGATTTATTGCCCAAAAGAAAGCCAACAACTCAAGAGAAACCCAATTCAAGAGAAGCCCAATCAGAAGCATGAAAGTATATGAGATTGAAAGAACTTAGAGATAATCAACATTGTGCATTGTGAAGCCAAGGGATATGTATAAGAGACGTTCAAGGAGTTGAGAACTAGGAATAACAGAGGAAAGATGGACAGGGATGAATAGAGTGTTTAGGTGAGTGAAGAAGGGATAAACAATAATAGTTGAGTTGAGTTTCACCAGGCAGAAGAAAGAACACAGTATTATCACAAGAAGAGAAATGAAAGGAGAATATGGGAATTTGAGGAAGTAGAAGTGATAAGAAACTGAGGGAATGATTTAAGGAAGAGGTCAATAGAATTTGAGGTTGAGAGTTGAATGTTTATTAAGATTAAGAATAAAGTGATTGGTGAGTTTTGTTTGAGTGAGTGAAAATGTGAGAGGGAAGCTGAGAGTTCAAGTCAACTTGTTTATCCGTATTATTTCTTAATTTCTTCAACTGCAAAATAAAATCCCTTAAACAAAGGAAGAATATCTTTCCTTCCTCCATTTTGGTTGAAAAACCCTGCAATTGCTTAAATTGAACTATGAAGACCTATATTCCAGGTTGGAGGTGTCTCATTCAAAACTTGTTCCCTTTTTTTCCAAATTTTGGGCATGAAGCTGTGTAACATTTTTTCCTTGGCTTTATAAATTGTAATGGATTATTTAGCCTGTGTCTTGCAATCACAGAATAAGCCCAGACACTAAGGGTGGTAACTTGGATTTATATACCATCAGTTGAGATAAATCACAGCTTTCTTGCAGGGGTAGCATGCATCCAGCTCATTATTCTGGCAGTGATAGTGCACACAAGAATCACTGGCAAAGTATAGGTAGATTCCCAAGCAGAATGGTCAGATATTTCTAGGGTATTCTCTATTCATGTCATCTGTTTCAAACTTGAACTCAAAAAACAACTCAACTTTTGGCAATTAAATTTCTCTAAAGATCTCCACAAAGTATTTTTTTTGAGAGAAACCAAGACTCATATCACCAGGAAAAATCAATGATCACTTGTCTACAAGTGACATATCAAAGTACAAAGGCCCCTTTTTAATTTCTGATGTCACTTGTAGACAAGTGATCCTTGTTTTTTCCTGGTACATCTTGAGGATTGTCCTCAGAAATTGGAGAGGGAACAGAGGTTTCCAGGGCTGTGCTTGGAGAATCCAGGATTGCAGATGGTAAAATAGATGTTGTAGAGTTAGATCAACCTGAATAATCACTAATTTTTCAGCTCTCAATAAAGAAACTTTACACAAGAAACTAATGTCAACATTTTACCTTCAGAGTTGTAGACTAAAGAAAGGGGGAAATCTTGGTGGAACTGATTGGAACAAGGAGCACAAAGAAGGTGCATAATAAACTTGATAATTTTATTTCTTCTGGCACACAAGCCATATTAAGTATCTAGTACAAGAGTGATCAACAAGTGGTTGAGGAAACAACTGAGTATAGTAATATGCTAATATCTAACATATTACAACATAGTATGGAAAGGCATCAACAATTCATTGATGGAAATTTTGTTATAAAACATCACACTAAGTGATGGAAAAACAATAAATTTAATGAGGGAAAATGACATTTGACATAGTTATTTTAAAACAAGAGAAATGTGAGCAAAGAGGTGACCAGAATTCTGGCAACTAAGACCAACCTTGAGCATTATCCTCATTAATTTGAGGTATAACAGAGGGAGCCAGAAGTTCATTTTCTGAATTCAGGAAAGCAGGTGGGGAAGCTGGTGATTGATTATTTCTCAGCTCTCAAGAAAAATAAATTACAAGAGGAACTGAGACCTACCTTCAGAAAAATCCTCAGTAAATTGAGGAAGGAAAAAGGGAGCCAGAAGATCATTTTCAGTAGGCATGAAAAATGTTGGGACAACTGGACTTAATGAGTCTAGCATACAGTTGGTTGCCACAGAGGATTGGTGGTAGTTTTTGATTGTAGGATCTTGTGTGGTTGGGTTTTCCCAGTATTATTTTGGTTGTTTGACTGGTGTTTTTCTGGATGTTGATTCAGTTTGGGATGATGATTTTTTGGGGAGAAGGTTTTTGTATGGACCAAATGAAGGAATTTGATGCACCATATGGGATGCAGGTGGGACTTGGTTGGGAATTGGAAATTCCATGGAGTGGGACAGATATGAGGGGTGGTCATGGTTGGCAAAGCCAGGTTTTTGGTATGTGGGAATATGTGGGATTGGAGTTATTGACACCAGGGGAAAATTTCCAGCACCTGCTGTCAGGTGCCATAAATCATGTTTGTCCTAGAACTTGTCGGGATCCATTTGGAGGGTCAACATGAAACTAAACTGAAAACATGTTGATATATGTCACAACCAATGATGTAAACATATTGATATCAACAACAATCCAAACATGATGTAGTCTGAACCCACCCACATCTCAAACTGAATTTGATCACAACTCATCTGGAACTCCAGAGGAATTAATTCAAGAATGATCCATAATTTATTAAATGAGAATAGGCAAATGTTTTAATGTTTTTTTAATTCACTAAATTTTTGAAACAATGCAGGAAGTTATCTGCAGTTGTTCTATTGAATGAAAATAAAGAGTTAAGCTGGTGCTTAACTTATTTATATGATGCAATTCTTGTAATCACATTTCAGATTTTCCACATGGATGTGGTGATTCCATCTTGAAAATTTATTGGTCTCTCACGCAATAATGTTGGGATGGATTGATCTCACAGTCAATTCCATTATCTTAGGTCAATCTAAATGCATGCAATTTTTTGACTATGTGCAAAACCAACAACATTGAGTACAAATGATACACTAGGCTAACAGGATTCCATAGGAATTTATGCCATGAATAAGGGATTGAAACAGAATGCACACCATATCTTGGGAGTATTAGTGAGAAAATATGAAGGGTTTTAGAACACCAATAAGTACGGTGTGCATTCACAGACACACCAATTGTTCCACTGTGTGCACAGCTTCACAAACAAAATTTACTGCTTTTGATTTTACTGGAGTGCACAGCAGTGCACACCAAAACTTATTACTTTTGGAGACCAAAAGAGGTCAAGATGAATATGGCATGAGAAATCTTAATTGAATTTGGTTCCTCTTTGAGATCATCAATTCTATCAGATCTTCTGTTACTGGTTTCTTTATCTTGGCTATCAAACTTAATTTCTTGGTCCTATTGGTATTTCATGTGTCCTCCTTGTCTTACTGCTTTTGATTCCCATTTTTTTTGAGTCTCCCACCATCCAGACTGGTTTGCTTTACTAGGAAGGCGGTGTAACAATTGAAGAAGCACTTGTAAGGCACACCCTTTTAAGTGTCACATGATTTCTAAAGGCACATATTGTAATTTATTTTTCAACCCTTTGGGTATTCACAGTGTGATATAAAGATTATTGTATCACATGTTCAGATAGATTTGGTAGACACTTTTGGAGGGAATCATTTGAACTTGTTTAAACTTTATCAACCACCTCCTCATCTAGGGCTAAAGAGAATCAATGATCATCTTCTTGCATCCCACCAAGCCACTTGAAACATGGATGTCAAATTGACAGAGGCCAAGAGCGGCAAGAAAAGTGATGAAAGGGAAGAATACTGTACAAATTTTACCAAAGAGTCTGTCAGGGAGATACAAAGTGGCAGAAGTAACTGGGCAACCAAGTCCATCACTGGTGTACACAGTCCTGTTCACCACAAAAATGGCAATGGTGATTTCTCAGCAGAAGATGGGCGTTATCAGCCTTGGGATGACCTGCCTGTATTTATCCTTTCTTGTTGTATAAGATACTCAACCCCTTGCTGCCTCACTTTTCTTTCCCCAAAACTCCAGTCCCTGGAGCTGCCTTGTGGAACGTTTTGGTTCCTGTTGGTATTGTTGGAGCTGGTTTTAAGACTTTATGGTCTGACCATCAATCCCCTATATATATAATAAAGAGTAACAAGATAGAGAAATGATTCAAATTAGACTGTTTTTTTAACTTAAACTTGTTTGTTTTTTCTTTGGGTCACGTGGCTGCACTTAATGGCAGATTAACAGCTGCCTGTTCTTGGTATTATTGCACTTGGATCCTTAAGGGGTGTTCTTCTGCTTGGGTTGCCTCCATGTGATTTTTGTCACTGCTGCATTGATTACTTGACACCAGTGGACTTTGTAGCTGGAAGGGAACAAAATTTCTGGGTTGGGTTAAACTTGACACCATTTTTGATACTGTGAACCTGTGTTGCACCCACTAATATCAGCAAATTTGGGGTAATTCTTTTCCCTAAGCCAAGGTTTATGGTGTATCAGTATGGCTTGTTTGGTGCTCTTGTGTTCTAGTGTGCTATACAATGCAGGCCATAAACACTGGCATAAACACTGGCATAATCCTCTGATTAATTTTATTTTGTTTGGTGTCCATGGTCAAAAAATGGTGTGCATTTATATTGACCTAATTCTTTTGTATGCACACATTAGGAAGAATTTTTTTCAGTGACTTCCCCTCCCAACAGGAAGGAGAATAGGCAGTAATGCATTATTAGAAAGTGATGAAATTTTTAAAAGCCAGTTGGAATTTTTGTGGAACATGAGGATGAGTACAGGTTCCACCAAGGTTCCACAAGACTTCCAAAATGGTTCTCTGTAGGTTTGATGGCAACACCCCTTGAAAAAGGATGCGCCACCGGCGCCTGTGCTAGCAAGTTGCGCCTTTAGCTGACTCCTTTTCTTAATATATCCCTCTGCCCTGTGCATTTTGTTTAAAAAAAAAGAGAAATAACAGTCCATTTGATGTAAAATATCTTTCTGAATTTTGCTTGATCTTTTAGTTGAAAGTACAAACATATTTTGTGTTGAAGATGTGTGAAACCACAGTTATTTTTAAGGTTTTATTTTTCTTTATGGTTGAATGATATGCAAGTCATATTCTTGGTGGTGATGGTTTCATAATAGGACATAGTTACCTGAGATTATCATGGGTTCAAGAAATCAGCAGTGCGGAGAAGTAAAAACTTGGTTGAAGAAATTAAGAACACTGTTCTTTTTATCAACATGCTGAACCCTTGAGATGAGAAGTTTTCAAATTACCAGGGAAAATAA